>OMLM01012005.1:31641-71896 GCA_900302695.1 Helostoma temminkii
TAATAGAACAACAAAGGAACAAATATAGATTAAATCAAAAGAACAAACACACCCCAGCTGGTTCGAGCTTGTGTGTGAATTCTTTCCTGTTCTCTGTGTATGTGTGTGTGTGTGTGTGTGTGTGTGTGTGTGTGTGTGTGTTATCACCTGTGCACAGACTGTCCTCCTCATCCAGCTCACACTGCGTGGGACAGGTTGTTTCTCTATGGCACAGCTACAACCCAGAGCCTGCAGTGACACAAGCAGAGTCCCCCCTCCTTCCAGCTGTAAGAGAGCTGTAAGCACAAAACGCCGTCCACGATAAGTTCATTTCATGCATTAAATAACGTCTTCAAACCACAAGACAATAAGCGCTCTGGCATTAATTGTATTCTAAAATTATCTTCAGTGACTCTGCAGAGACCCACATGCCACAGCAGAGTCCAACATGATTTTGTTATCCACTTAGGTGCACTGCCAAATATGTTGATGTTGTCTCATTACCTGGGTCCACAGCCACCACCATGTGCTTAATGCACTCCTCTGGCCTCAGGGCCTTGGCAGCATCTGCTAGAGCCTTCTTCTCTGCTTTCTGTTTCTCTTGTTCCAGTCTGAGCGCATCCTTGTCCTTCTGCTGTCTCTCCCTGGCCTGCCTTCTCCTCAGAGCCTCCTCCCTGGAGGCCTGGATCTCCCCCGCCGTCCGCTTGACTGGGTTCTTCTTGGCAGGAGACATGTCCGTGCTGCCTGCACTGGAGGAAGGCTTGGGAGGCAGCCACCGTTGAGGCAGAGCTGCTCCCTCCTCTGGGCCATTTGAGATCCCCTGGCTGACTGTTCTCACCTGGTGGAAGCTGACCACAGGCTCTGATTCTGGAAACCCATTCTGGCAGGAGAGTTGTGAGCTGGCCAGATTGGATGGTGCATACAGCTGAGCATCTTTTCCATTAGTGACAGTGGAGGAGGTGCTAATTACATTACCCTGCCTCTGTTTCAGCCTCTGTGCCAGAGGGACATAAGGTGCATCATCATCAGAATCACTACTGATCATCAGCACATCAGCTTTACCCGCCACTTGAGAGGAGATGGCAGCGTCATCTGCATCACAGTCATCCAAGCTGACCACGCCAGGTTTGTCTGAGTGGCTCTTTGCCGTTTGGCTGCGGTGTGGACCAGACTGGAGGAAGTCAAATACAGGCAGCTCCTCATCTAGGTCACTGGTGGAGTCACTGTAGCTGCCCATGTTCTCTCATGATAAAGCTAAGAGACTGTATGAAGGAAGAGGAAATAGTTATTACCTAGTTTTACTAGATTAAAAAGTGACTTTCCTTCTGGTAGCAAGGACACACGTGACTTCAGCCAAAAATCTGTCAATTAAAGGTTTCTCTGTGTCTTAGCAAGTGAACGTAGTTTCTGACAAATCATAAATTCATTCGCTCGTGAGAATTGATATTATAATAAATTCAGCATTAAGAAAACACACCAAGCTGGGCTAATTTAGGTTAAGTTGTTGTTAAGACCGGTTGAAAAGGTCGCTCACTAATGACTGTCGCTTCTACCTGTACTGGGCTCCGCTGAAAATTGCTCTTGAAAGATAAATGACTTGTTAAATTTAATTTTTGTTAAGGGTTGAACACCTCAGACTCAGGATAAAGTAACCATTCACTAGCACTGAACAACGAGCAGACAGAACCGACGTGAGATTAACTAGCTAAAAGTGGCTAAGTTATACTCACCTTTTTGGAATTCTGCATACAGTCGTTAACAAAGACGTGGGATACATGGAATCGACATGCAGTAGCTTTTAGCTATAGCTGTCAACAATTTATTCCCACGGACAAACTCGATGGATTGTAGTTTCGTTGTTGCGTTGTGTTTTAGCCTCTTTGATTCACCCGGGTTGCAAGTTAGTGTTGCGTTCAAGTGTATGAGACGGTCGAATTTGCCAATTTTTCACCGTCATGTTAAGTATGTGTGCAATGCGTGAGAGACATGGGTGAGTTTAATTCATAAAATCAGAAGGAAAATTGACTTTTAACTGCTATTCAATGCGTTTGTATGAAAAGGCCTGATAAGTCATAATACGTCCGTGCCATTTCATTTGAATATACGTAGTTCCTCTTACAAGGCAGTGAATATGGTATGTAGTAATATTTGTGGATTTTTTTAAATTATGTTGATGAAGATGTATCTTGTGCTATCTGACAATTATTTTGCAACTATATTGACAAGTGTCAATGTATTGGTACCGTCTATGATCTTTCTTGGGCGCTTTGAATGCATCAGACTTATCCGGATGTGACGCTAATACGTTGGCGTAACAGACGTTCAAGATGGCAGCGCTGGCGTCCTTGATGCTCAAGTCTAGAACAGGTAATTAAGCACTTATATTATATTTTATACAGTCTCTTTCGCAAAATGCTCGAGAGAGAGGCGAGAAATCCGCGTATGTATTCCCAGCAGCCTCGTGTTTTTAAAAAAACTTCAAACCAGCGGTTCTTTACATGCTAACCTAGCTAGCTGTGTTTTCAAAGTGCAAAGTAGTATCTTGCTAATGTCAGACTTCTTAATGCAAATGTATCAAAAGAACATAGAACATAGAACATAACTGAATTATTTTGTCTGTCACTAATGAGCATTTTAAATAAGGTTGTAATGTGGTAGAGGGTTATTGGGTTATTGTACATATGGGGCACACGTGACAAATTAACTTGCAGTTTCTGTCACTAACTTAAAATATTACACTATTGTCGTTTCTACATTTTGTAAACGGCAAAAAAGATAAGAGTGTGTTAAAGTACCATATATTTTTTTATGGAGATTGTATTAACAGTACCTTTGAATTACTGGAAGACGTCAGAATGCTTCTGTGTGTTGCTTGTTCCAGTTCTGTTGGTGCCTGGTCAGTCCTCTCTGCTGGACTCTGTGAGGTTTGCGTCAAAGAAAGCTGGAGGAAGCTGTAAGAACCTCGGGGGGAAAAGTCCTGGCAGGAGATATGGCTACAAGAAACAGGATGGTAACTACTGATGGTTTTAATGGAGCTTGTTTCCAGACAGCACAGTCGACATATCTCATTAACTCTGATCCACTTGTGGATCTTATGCGCTTTTTAAGGTCACAGTAAGCACATCTGAGCTGTTGACAGGAATGTCTCTAACGCCTCTTTCCATCTTTTGTCAAGGAAACTTTGTCCATGCTGGTAACATCCTTGCAACTCAGAGGCTGATGAGGTATCACCCAGGAGCACATGTAAGTAGATGTCCTGCGTAAGGAAAACTGTCAATCTGACATGGTTTAGCACCTAAATGTGTATTCCTGTTCTGCAGGTGGGGATGGGAACCAACAAGACGCTCTTTGCTCTGGAGGACGGTTATGTGAGGTTCACCAAGGAGGTTTACATCCCACCACCACGCAGCGCGGAGGCCATACAGGTCATCACTAGACTGCCAAAAGGAGCTGTGCTTTACAAGACCTTCATCAATGTCATGCCGGTCAAACAGGAGGGCAAGTTTAAACTGGTGGACATGGTCTAAGACTGCCTGGACTGGAATGTCTTTCACTTTTTTTTTACCCTTGTGTCAGGATCAAGGAGGACTTGGTTTGGTAGACTGGTATTACATGAACTTTTACCACTCTGAAAATATGTCTTTGGCTGGTCGACGTTTAAGGCAATTGACTGTCACGCAGGAATTTACAGTTGATTTAGGTAACTGTGTCACTGGTGTCGTATTGGTCAACAGTGTGGTGATTCTACCATTTATTAATGATACCAGTAAAGTCCATGATACTGGTGAAACACTGATATCTATCTGAAATCTATACCAGCCACCAAAGCCATCTTAAAGGACACCATTACTGTAATTGCAGAATATTTACTGTATTTACTACAGTGGATTGTTTGTCAGTCATTAGAGATCCTACTTTATTTAATTTGATCTAATGATTAATAAAGTTTTATATGTGCAAATGCTTTTGTGTGTGTGTGTGTCAAGTGTCAAATCATGTTCTGTTGATCAGTGGTGGTCAACTCAGAATCCTGCTACAGTTTTATCAGCATCCTGTAGTTAATTTAACAAAAGTAAAGCAGCACAGTCCATTTAAGAGGCATGTCTGTTATAGGATTATTATCACTAGTGCATTCATAGAGTTAATCATGGTGCCACCCACTTTGATCAGTTTCAGTATCAGTCATAAAGACTCCTGCCCTGAAGGTTTGTGAAGTTGTCCTTTAAGTAATTAAGCTGATTCTCTTCTTGAATCTCCTACATTAATCAGGCAAGTGGAACATTAATGTTATCAACAGCATCAAGTTCAGTAGTGTTTCAAATAAGTTTTTTTCAGCATCCTTGGAGTAAGGAAGCTTGGTAACAGGATTGCACAACAATCCCGCACAAAACTTAAAAACATTCAAAAATGTAAAGTTTTGAGGTGATTTCTAAAAGAAAATATTTTCATATCCACCTTTAGAAAATGTGCAATAGCACAAACTGACCACTAGATGTCGGTCCATAACTCCTCCATTAGTTATTCCTCATAACTTAGTTCTTGTGTAAATCAGGGTTAGGAAAATATATTTTTAGCTGTTATTTATTAGATTCGATTTATGGGGGGAAAAATTACTTTGCAAAAAAAATCTGCCAAAGTTTATGACTGCTCACGTAACAAGTTGCATTTCTGGATGCAGTGTTAACACCTTTTTTTTTCCAAAGTACATCTGGGCCCATGTGTCTACATTCATCATGGTAGCATGACAGTTCTTCACGTAGTGCTGCTGCAGGATCGAAGGTGACATACATTCACCAGTGGCCGGACAGAGTCTGTCCACCTGTGCATTCTGGAGTGCAGAAGGGTGCGAGTGTATTAAGGCCCTCAAATCACACTCCATTCTTCCAGTTCTTCTACTGCTGCGCGTCCAGCAAAAACCATAGAAGAAGAGCAGTTGTAGAAGAAGAGGATCTAACCAGCATGACACCAATGTGAAGTGACAGTGTTGGTAAAATGGACAAACAAAAAGCGGTAGAAGTTTTTTGGTAGAAGTGCAGGGAAAGTAAAACTCACTGCAGAATGAACATTCTGAATCAAATCTATTGCAGAATGACACAAAATCCTCTATCTGTAGTGGGTCAGTTAGAGTACAGACCTCAACCTAATAGAGATGCTGCGGAATGACCCCTAGACAGTCGAGAAGGACACCAGATGTCCTGAAAATATGTCTGAGCTGAAGCAGTTCTGTGAGGAAGAATGGTTCATATTTCCTGCAGGTCTAATCCACAGCTACAGAAAGTGTGTGGTTGAGGTTATTACTGCCAGTGGTTGTTCAACCAGTTAATAAAACACTGTTTCACTTTCTTTTTCCACCATCATTCTGTATATGTTATGGGTGTGTTCAGTAAAGACAAGAAAGACCATGACTGTTTGTGGTTTATCAGCTTAGAAATATATTCTTTGTTTATATGTATGACTTTGGAGAACAGCAGATCACGTCATGACTAATTTATGTGAAAAAAGGGGAATTGCTCTATGAAAATACTTTTCACAGAGCCATCCAGTGAAAACAGTGATCTGAAAGTTGGATTAGCTTTCTATTATCTGGTAAAAGTCAACAATGTATATTAGACACTGGTGATGCTCACTGTGTTTCACTGTGTGTGTCATTTATGAAATCCATATTAAGTAATTAAAACACAGTTGCAGAAACATGCAGGCAAGTACTTTGAAACTCTTTTTTTTCGTTTTTCAGCAGAATGTGGTACATATCTTATATTTTCAATACACTTCCTTCTATATTGATGTACATCCATTGAAGATAAAAAGAGACTACACTCTAGCTTCTGTGTATGATCCATATTCACACACATCAGTGATTGTACACTTTTGCACACATATGCTTCAATGTGCTAAGTACCAGGACAGTAGTACCATCTAGTGAGTACTTTGATATAGTACAATCTGCAATACAAGATTCCTCAAACAAAAGTACACAGGCAGAAAAAAACACAACAACCTAAACTTAATTCAACAGATTGAATTTTAGCACAATTTTGTTGAAATTCTAAACAAGTAATTTTAAATATCAAACATATAGTGAATAAAACAGTAAATACACTTTGAAATGACACCATGTCCAACTAACTGACAGGTGGGAGGATGATATTAATTTCATAAAGAGGAATATTGTGATCGACCTGTCCAGGGTGTACCCCACCTCTCACTCCATGACAGCTGGGATAGGCTCCAGCACACCCGTGACCCCTACGAGGACTAGGCGGTATAGAAGATGGATGGATGGATGGAATATTGTGATAATCTGAGTTTTAGATTTAGATGTTTAGGATTTTAACATTAAAATGTATGTTTTTTTAGGATGTTTAATTTCCTACATATGTGGTCATTGATTTTTTGGCATTAATAAGGTTCTCAGTGCATCAGTGTATCTTTTTAATGTTTCCTGTAATCCCTGCTTATCTTCATGGTTGATTTTCTGCAAATCTTAATAAAGAGAATAATAAAGAGATTCTGAAATATTTAAATAGGAAGACAGATACATATAGTTAAGTGCATATTAACAAGTGACTTTTAATTTGTACATTAAATATGCTGCATTTTGCCGTCTTTGCCAAGAAGTTCTGGTGCGGAGCAGTACTGGAGTGTTGATGAGTTCTGATCCATTTCCTCCAAGTTCATTATAACAATTGTAAACTTAAGCCAACAACAAATACATTGACTGCACTACAGTGCAGTAGTCCACCACATTTTGGCATCCTCAGTTACAGTGTGCCTGACTGGTGGACTCTTGATCAGTGCTCCTGGAACAACTGGGGTTTCTAGGATTCCTCATAGGGTTATATACCCTCTGCTGGGCCTTCAGTGGGTTCTCCAGCAGCAGATTCTGATGAACTCTGAGTGACTCAGCTTCAGCAACCCTGGAAAAACCAGCACTAAAGCTCTTCACGCAGGAATCCTCCTTCCCTTTGGCCTCCACAGAATTTCTCTCTGTCAAGGCCAACGTGGCAGCTTCCACACAAAGGTGCTGGAATGTGATGGGTTCACTGTCAGCTGCTCCTGACAAACTAACAGCTTCCTGTGTCTTTTTAGACAGTTTTTTGTTGCCTCCCCGCCTTTTCTGGGGTGTGAGTCCTTTTGATTCTCATGGACTATCCATCAGTGCCTCTGGAGGGTCTTGGAGGACCTGGACTTCTTAAAGGTATATTCCTTATCACTGGTATCCATGTCTTTTTCTGACCCTTATCTGCTGTTGTATACCAGATTTTGCCATGTTTCTTTAAGGTCTGCCTGACTCTGGTGGACTCTCTATTGGTACCTTTGGAGGGTGTTGGAGGAGTCTGTCTTCCCTCAGAGGTATTCATTTCCTCCAGCAGGGTCCTCAAGGGCTGGACTCTGATAGATACACATTCAGTGGCCCTGGAACCACCAGTGGTTAAACCTTTTCACAGGAATCTCTCTTTGCCTCTGGTGGATTCGTCTTCTCTCTGGGAGACCGTGGTTGTGCATCCTCATCATCCACATTCATTGAAATAGAATTTCTTTATAATAATCAAATGACTTAATATGGAATTAATAATCCTTGTAGAAATTTTACCCACAACATTTACAAATTGAGATGCATCTTTCTTAATTTAGTTTCATTTCTGATTAAACGTCTGTTTTTGAGGAAACTATTTAATCTTAGATTACTGCTTTTCTTCAAGTCTAAACTGTTGATTTTAACCGACAACTTTGCCAGTAATAATCTGTTAACTTGTCTGTTTTCCTGCTTAGATGAAAGAGTCACTGAGTTCTACATTCAGTGGGAGTTTATTTAATGAAAATTGTAAGAAGCAGTTTATTACTTGCTGTTGAGAAAGGATTTCAGTCACTTTGTGGCCAAACACAAAAGATCACATTTAATTAACTTGTTGAGCTTGTTGAGAACATCTTTGCTGAAAATGAAATAATCAAACTCTGTCTACTCGCTGTGTGTCTGCACTTGTACTGTGTAGATACTGAAATGATGGACTCAGTTCTAATGTTCTTTCCTGCAGCTGTGTTCTATTCCAGAACCATAATGGTGCCATAGCGATGATGGAACATTCTGATCAACACATTGACTCTGGTTTTATAACTAATAATTAATACAATTATTATTACCCATGTATCACTTTAAATCTTACATATATGCAAACTGGTCTGATTCCCAATATTCAGTAGAAATAATATTGTGTTGTATGTTGAATTTTATTGATGTGAAGTATGAGCCTACGGCTTCTCAATATCTCCTGTCAGACTTGTTCTGTTTGTTTGTTTGTTAGTTTGTTTTTGATTGTTTCTCGTGTTGGTATATGGTTTTCTTAACATTAGTCAAAGTCCCACATTAGAAATGTCTAATTACAGAGAAAAGCTATAAATTTAATCTCTGTTATTTTGGGTCCAGGTCTTAATTTCAACCAAAGTATCATTTGTACACATATTTTATCTTAAGCATTCATCATACACTGGCACAGGCGTAGGAACAGACAGCACCTCACTGGTACTGCCATATAAAAAGGATTTGAAAGGTTTTGACAGGGAAGTGTTGCTCAGGATCAGACACGGCAACAGTGGTGAACATTAACTATTAACAGATTAATATTATATGGTTTGTGTAAGGATTATTCTCACAGAAATCATTTACTGAATATCACTTAATAGCCACTGCAATACTAATAGATAAAAAAGTTTAAAATATAATATCTAGATTTACAGAACATTTCACTGTCTCAGGTTACAAGTCTGTTTCTCTCCTTCCCTCTGCTTCTCCAAGTGTATGTATCTTTTTTCTTCTTAACTTGTATAAATATCTTAAAACACATTTCTTTTGTTGAAGGCTTTAGTTATTTCTTACTATTTAAACATTCCATAATTTAAGATGTAAATGTTACAAATCATTCTTCCAACAATCTATCATATGTATATTGTGCATAGACACTTCACGTACTGTACAAGCACACTCACTGACCACTTAGCTCATTTCTAACTTCTTACTTTCTCAATGTTTAGTATTGAGCCCACAGTGGTTGATTCCACAAGATATTTTCTAACACTGATGACAAAAATATTCAAGCATGAGATTCAATAGTTTATTAATCTTTTAGCATATTTAAAACATCATATACAAAGAACCAGGGTGTACCCTGCCTCTGCCTCAAAGACAGCTGCGATAGGCTGCAGCACTCCTGTGACCCTTAGGAGGACCAGTGGTTAGGATAATGGATGGATTATGCTCATGCAGTACACATTTGCAAGTCTATATATGCCTAAGTCATAGATAGTAACTGATGTCAGTCTGTATCAGCAAATCACCAGCAGATGTCAGTGTTACTATGTTCCTGACAGTAAGGAGAGAGAGAGGAGAGGAAGCTGTCAGGGGAAAGTGGTGGATGAAAGCTTCACTGGATCCTTTTATCTCATTCATTTAAGCCTTTTCTTTATGATGTCAATAAGCTGATGAGAGAGCACAATGTTTATAGCAGTCACCATCTTAGTTTGGTAAATAATACACAGCACTACAGATGAGGACAATGGGGAAAATGTAAAATCAGATATAAAATGATTTTGCTAAATGAATAAAACAATAATTCACCCAGATACTTGTCCAGATGAGTGCAGTCTATGGAGGCCCAAACAGGACAAACTCAATTGTTACAAATAGAATTCTAAATACAAGTAAAAAATAATTAAGTCAATAATGAATTAATTAAATTTGAACCACAAATTCAAAATGAATAATAAATTATTGCCAAACGTTTGCATGCATTATGTTTATTCTTTGTTTATTGTATGTATGTTTATTCATTTATTTATAATCACGGATGTTTATTTATGATTTATGATATTTATATTTGATGACATTCAATGAATTGAATGCATTCAATTCATTGCATTTCTGGAAAATTGTTAACTGTGTCTAGAATTTCAGAGCAATGTAGCCATTAGTTGTTGAGATATTTCGCTTGATCATCATACAAACACCTTGCTTGGTGAGTTTACTGTAGCTGAACAGTTTTCTAAATCGTATTTAAGTTTCTTTTTCAATTCAACTGTGTTTCTATGCAGAAAGTCTTTTTAACACAATGCTGCATTTATGAGACAAGACAGAAAATTTTCCATTTACCTTCAGTTACCTCTGTCCTCAATAAATCTGATCGTTTCAAGACAAACCGTCATATTATCTGCTGTTTCACACTGACAAGAAACGTGAGACCAACGCAATTCGACTGCAGATACTGTAAAGAGTATAATGCCCAGTTGACACCTCTCTCGCCATTATTGATGATAAACGTATTGTAAAAATAGCAGGAAAAAAATCTAATTCAAATACAAAAAATTTCTGAACAATAATCTGTGGCTGAAATTAATTATATTCATGAGCAATTTTTGTACGCGAGCATTTTCTGAGTGAGAGCAGTCATATTTACTATCTTTGTTGCTCAACCTGAACGCAGCATCAGGTTATCATGGTAGCCGGCTAGCAGCGGCAAAATGTCAACAACTAGCTAAGCATCAAACTAGCGTTAGATTACTGAATTTCGCTTTTTGTGCCGCTTAGCATTTGATTACAAGAGTTTTCAGATTTCGAAATGCTAATCCACGGGCAGTGGTCATTTTAACGCACGTTATCGGCTAAGCAATGTGGTTATCATATAATAATACCATAATGTTTTTGCTATTACTTGCTAGCAGCGTAGCAACATGAAAGGCAACACAAGCGGCTCCGTTGGTTCCAGTTTATTGGAAAGGTTTAATTCCTGGGAATGTTTAATGAAGGCAAAGACACTGGACACCTGCAGCTAGTGAGGAACGTTTGGCACACGGTACTGGTAGCCGGAAAGTCAGTCAAACAAACTTGGGAAGCTTGTATTTAACGCTAGTTTTGAAGTTACATTAATGTTATAGCTAGCTCGCTGTAGCAAGCATGAGTTTGAGTGCGTAAGTTAACGTGACATCACAGTCTGACAGGAGACTCTGCTGCAACTGCTGTTGTTTTCAAACTGCACCTACAGCAAACTACACTATATTAACATAATGCTCAGCAGGACACTGCAGTTATGCTCATGTGAATAGTTTCATTGTGTTTTCTGCATATTTTTGTAGAGTAAACTTGCTTTGGCTCTATATGTAGATCAAATGTAAGCAGGTACACATGACAGGAAAGTCATCAGCACCTCCCTTTTTACTCAGCATAGATGACTGACTCGGTTGTGCTTAGCAGGTTACACAACCTGTGATCTACTGTAATCTTTGCTCTGTTGAGATAATTTGCATGTGCTACTTGTCAATCTCTTGACATCATCATCTTAACCTTTATCCTTGTTCTTGTCATTTGTAGTTCTGACCCTGTGCAGTAAGCTGCAGCCCTAAATGTGAGTAGAGAGAAGATAGTGACAAGCTGATCATACCCGCGAGGTATGTTGTTCTGTAATTGTGCTCAACTGTCCCAAGTGCAAGCACTGACTTCCTGCAAATCTTGTTATTCCTGAAGTAGAATCATTTATCTGTTTGTATATACTCTTCATTACACACGCTGAGAGCAGTGTTCCTTGAAATACAAGAAACACACTGTGCCTTTCAATTCATTTGTATGTAAATAAAGCAGGAGGGAGACACTCGGTACTTAATGTACCAGTGTCGCACAATATGGCCGAGCCTTCTGCTTCGCTTGAGGAACACGTATATAGAAGTCATACCAATGTCCTGCTATCAAAAGTGCATCCGGATTTGCATATTGTGAGATCAGCACCGATAAGAACAATATTGCCATCATAAAAGTAAATATCAAGTACATTCAGACAGCCTCACAAACGCAGTCTGTCGGATATATAGTTACTTTACAGGTAATGAGTTTAAAGAACAACACAGAGAGGTTGTCAGGGGGAGAGAAAAGATGCTCAAAAGGATGAAGCATCTTTTAGCGTAAAAGTAAGTAAAAAGCCTTGTGGACTAGTCCAGTGAGGATTTAACAGTTTACAGTGAAAAGTTCAAGCACCTAGAATCAAAATTCTTGAATCCACAGAACAGAACCTCTGTTTCTTTTCCTTTGGTACATGTTTGCTTTTACAGGCACACAGGTTAGGTAATCAGGTCACATGGTTTACAGGACAGTGGTTGTAATCAGCTGGGCCAAGTCAGGAATGTGAAACTCAAAGTGTGTGTTTCTTTGCCTTCCCTTCTCAGTCACATCACCTGTCATGCTCATTCTGCTTTGCCAACAGTTTTCTCATTCTGCATTGTATCTTGCAGAGATAATTTCAACTTGTAAATGGGCTGTTTTCTCAGGCACATACATTTACTGTAGGCCATGCTAAGCTAGCAGGTGCTGCTCTGCTGCACCCAGCTGTTTTCTGTTCTATTTAAATAGCTTTTCTTGTGGGTTGAGGCTGAACCATTTCCAGGAAAATGAGAGTTTGGCCGTTTGTCCCAGTAAGCAATAGACTTGAATGAGCCTGCTTGTTACTTTCAGTTTCATTTCTCTGCAGTTTGGCTTAGAATGAAACACAGCAGGAGAGGAGGGGTGAGACAGGGAGTTTAAAACCTAAAACTAGAGGGTTGCCGGTTAGTATGCAGCAGTTCAACTTCTGAGGGCGATGAAGCACATATCTTGTTATTTAAAGGAATAGGTAAGATGGACCCAAGCTCTGCTTTTTGTAATGTTGACTGTTTTGTCAGTTATTTATATTGAGAATGTTATGATTTTGTTTTGAAAAAGATCACTTTGAATCTGGGTTTTGTGTTTGATAATCTAAGGTAGTGTCATACATGGACTGAATGTGTGTAAGCAACTCTGGTATCATGATTACTCTGGTATCGGTGCTGTCGGCTTTAGAAAGTGAAATGCAATCATAAACCGATACTAATGTTTGCTTATGAAACATTAGGTCTGACACCGAAGTTGAAATCCACCTTGCTTCGTTCTTGTGCTCAGTGTCTGTGTCAGTTTGACGACGGTTAGGAAGGATTTAAAGGGGAGGGATTTGGTGATATTAGACTTCTGGTGAATTTTAGTATTACTCCATATTGAACACAGAATATCACAAACTGACATAAATACATGAAAAATTTGTACAGATTGTTAAGTATATGTTTTACCATGCATTTATTTACCATAAAAATTGATACATTTGGCATTTTATTGTTTTATTTATACTGCAGTAACTGCTTTCAGACACTTGGGGAGTAAACTGTGGCTATTTACACATTGAGCTGGTATGAAGCAACATTAGTTTAGAAATTTGTTTGGCCACAAATCTGAGGCCAGTGTCTACTTTCCTTTTAAGTCTGTTGTGTTGTTTTGCTATTTTTGTAATTTATGCTGGACAGGTAGCATCTGTGAGGTTTTTAATGCATTTATTTTGAAAGTCACTAGATGCTTGATCTGAAGTTGAAAATATAATGCATATTGTGAATTCAAAACAATCAATAAAAACATACTATAAATTCTAAAAGTCTTCTTCACATATTTTCAAATTATTTTCTATGGTTCTTGTTTGTGGAGTACTTATAAATGATACTAAATGACTCTTTATGTTGTCTGTTTTAACATACTGCTTTAAATATGTAGTTTTTCAGTTGATGTCATTTGGTTCTTCACACCATAGAGGTAGTTGTCTTGGTCAAACTGCTCCTCCAGAACTCCTCCAATTGACATCTGGACTGGAAAATTACTCCAGGTGACATCAGCTAGAGTTTATTTTGTTATAGGGAAGTTTAGTATCATTGATATTCATGTACTTCTCAAACTAGGAACAAATAAAAATATTAATTATAGAAGCTTTAAACTATTGTAAAGTTATATTTTGAAATGTTCTACATTGTACATTCCAAACATTTTTGACATTTCATATTTTTCTATTTTGAAATGTGTGGTGGTGACACTTTAAGGTGTAATATTAAAACTGCATTGTGTAACTTATTTTAGCATCCAGGATTATTCTCAGATATTTTACAGGATATTAGTAAAACCACATGCATTGTACAGCTCAATGAGAGACTACAGGTAAAATACTTCAGTGTTGCTCATTAACAGTCATCTCTTCCTTCCCTGACAGCATTACGCAAGATGGAGAAGGTTCTGGAAAATATAGTGTTAATGTTAAAGAAGCACCCAGATGGGATCCCCCTTAAAAAGCTGGCTGTATTGTACAGCCAAACTTACCACAAGAACCTGACTTTATCTGCCCTGGGCTTTGACTCCATGGCTAGCCTGGTGGACTATCTGGGTAAGGATGTGGTTCTAGAGGGAGAACTGGTGTTCCACAAAACCCACCATCGTGCGAAGCGTGCTGGACCAGCAGCTGGGTCATCAAGAGAAGCTCCAAAGAATAGCATGAATACGAAGAAGGTACTAGAAAATATAGTGTCCACGGTGAAGCAACACCAAGATGGGATCCCACTGAAAAAGTTGGCTGTATCCTACAGCCAGATTTACCACAAGAACCTGACTTTATCCCTGCTGGGCTTTGACTCCATGGCCAGCCTAGTAAACTCTCTGGATAGAGATCTGGTTGTGGAAGGGGAACTGGTGTTTCACAGGGACCATCGATGCCAAAGTCAGGCAGGAGCTGTAGCTGGAGCATCATCATCAATGAAAGCTGCAGAAGACAATGAGATTGTTAAGAAGGAAAAACTTGTAGCAATGATAAGCGAACACCCAGAAGGCATTCCCCTGAACATGATTACTAGTATCTACAGCCAGGTATACCGCCACAGCCTGGACGTAGCCTCTTTGGGCTTCACAACACTCGCCAGCCTGATAGAGTCTTTGAAAGGAGTTCTAGTTGTGAGAGGGGATGTGGTCTTCCACACCATGCACCAGCCTCAAGATCAGCCTGGAGCTGGGACATCAGCAGAGGCTACAGCGAACAGCAGGCCTGCAACTCCGAAAAGAACCAAGCCCCCTAAAGGAGATAAAACTACTCCCACCGTCACCTTGCCACAGATGGATACCAGCTCTTATTATGTGCCTCCCACTGACGCAGGAATTTCATTTCTAGGTCCTCCTCTGGTGTTTTCCAGTGCATCTTTATTACCCACCCAGTGTCTTTCAGTTAACCCGCTATTTGTTGCATCCAAGCCAGCTGAGCAATTGACCCAGCAGCAGCTGTACCAGAGGGTTGTAGAGGTCAGTTGTTTTTAAAATTGTGACACAAACAGTGCGGCTTCACTTCCCATTGCTTCAACTCATTAGGAAATTTTTACAGCAACTTAGCATTAAGAGTTTGAGTAGCTAAAACAACTGGCTACAAGCTGTTATGTGCATTAAGCAACTAACCTCAATTTGTGATTACTAAACAAATCTATCGACAAATAGCCAGGATCTAGTTTGCATTGGGACATTATGGCATCAAACCTGTTAATCTAATATAAAAACTGATCTTTGAAGTAATTACCACTGATGTTTTATACTTAACTAAACCATCTGGTCAGTGAACAGTAAGTTTATTGATGTATTACAGGTGATAAAGAAGTATCAGCTGACCGCTCCATCAATGGACCAGCTCCAAAACTCTTATTCACGACACTTTGGTGAAGAGCTTCCTCTCACACAGTACATGTCTCTGTATGATAACTGGGAAGCAACCTCTGCTAAGAAGCTGCCCTCTGAACCTGCGGCAAATTCCAACACTGCTGTACTCCAGACACCTGCAGGTAGCTTAACATTTACCATCGTTTTCATGAATTAAAAATATTGTGACTTGCTCGCACTTTTGAAACTCATCTGTGCTGGTATATCTTTTCACAGCACAACCTGAAAAAAAGCAGCAGCAGCAAGCAGCCACTGAGGTCAACTTCCTCTCTGATTCAGATTTTCCAGCTCTGCGTTCGGATGTGAACTTGACCAGTGAGCAAAAGAGCAAGGCAAGAGCTGCAACACAAAAAGAGGGCAGTGCTCCGGTTTTTAAAGAAGCTTATTATGGCCAGCTCAGAGAGGTCCATGGAGCTAATATGCGGGCAGTGGAGGCCATGGAGGAGGATGAGGACGAGCTCACAGGGAGGAGGAGGTACAGGGCTGTCAATCAGGACACAATCAACAGTCTGATGGAGGATGTGATACGAGAAATCGCTGCAGAGGGAGAGCTGGTCACTAAAGAGAAGGTGGGGAGGAAATCTGAATCTTAATAAGTCAACATTTGGGTAGATACACTATTTGCCTTCTTATCACTCTTGCCTCAAAAATTGAACAAATTAACACTTTGTTTAATCTTAACAATAACTTTATAACTTAGTATAAAAACAGAAGGGTGGTTTTACAGGGACTTAGCGCTGGAACTGTTTCATGTTCAGGTGCAGAACAAGTCCTTGTTCAACCACACATGTTTACACTGCATTTTGAATATTATCTCTTTGCTGTGGCTCCACATGTGAACAGACTCAAGAGTGTCATCATCTTTTCATGCACAGTAATCTGTAGCGAAAATGTCAGTATAACTCATGGGATAAGGATTTCATTCAGGATAAAGTACTGTAGATAAGTTGTGACCTAGTAAGTCTCAAAAGTTGTCCTCCATCTTGATGATGGTTGTGAGGGAAGCAACAAAAGTGCACTGCTAACACCAGTATGTTGTTGTAGGATCTGCTCATATTTGAACTGAATAACAGCAAAAATGTCATTGCAAAAAAATGACATTAATGTAAAAAATGTACTAGACCCAGTGTTATTTGAATAGTCAATCCATCATGTCAACAATTTCTTCTTTTCTTTTACCTTTGTTGTTGGATTGCTACATTACATGTGCTGGCAAATTGTCACAATTATTTACCAGCAGTGGAATAGCATGAAGCAGTCAACAGCTATACACTATATGCTGCTGTCATAAAAACTGTCCTGGGCTTTAGGTAAACAATAACCCAAGAGCTTCCAAGAATGGATCTTATCCTTACTGTATGACTTTCGTGAATCTGTACAATTGACTAACTGTTATTTCTTCCTTCTATCAATGGCTTCCACATGTCCTTCCAGGTGATCTCCCAGGTGTGTGTGCTCATGCAGATTCCCTCTTTGGATTCTGCGAGGATCAAACCCTGGAAGATTCCAGCTTTAAAAGACCTTCAGTATCTCACAAGAGAAATCAACACGTTCATAGAGGTTTGGAACATGAGCGTTTGCTGACAGGTTGTTTCTGTCTGACTGTTTGACTGCTGTTGAAGTCTTTTTTCTTCTTCTTCTTCTTCTTCTTACTCTCAGTCTACTGAAGCCGTGTCATCTGTCTGCACTCTGTATGAGCTGGGCCAGTCCCTGGCTGGACTGAAGGACAAGAAGCGCTATGAAGAGCTGAACCTGGGGCCTTTGTGCAAACTGCCCCTCATCCATCGCATGTTCAAGATTGAAAGCAACACTAAGGATGATGACATTCCACAGATTGAGACAATAGATATTTTACGGGTACGACTGCCTCAACAAGATAACACATAGATTTAATGAATTAAGTTGTTGCCAAAAATACAAATCATATTGTAGATAAATATTGTTGATATTTTCTGTTAGTTGAACTTGAGGTGAAGCTTTATATTGCATCAGGGTTTAAACAATTATGTAACTAATTTAGATTTTCCATTAAAGCCTAAATCTACTAAATGTAAAATTTAAAGTAATGTTTTTGAAAAAAACACAATAAAAATCATCATAGACACACAACATGTAACATTTTTCACTACGTCATTATTTATTTAACAAAAATACAGCATCTGAAGCCCAGAGTCCAGAGATTCAAATGAATTTAGGAAGGTGATATAAAATAAGGCAAATGACCTAAAGTTGCCCCATAATATTAAATTCATTGTGGCTTAGGTTGCCATGACAATATGAGAGCTGTAGTGTGCAGGTTACATATTAAAATAAATAAAATATTTCAGTCATTATTTAAAAATTATTGAAGAACAGTTGTAAAAAACATTATTTTACTTTGTCGATGCTTGAGAAAAAAATGCCTTTTATTCCATTTCAAAATGGCCACAAAGTAAACATGAAGAGGAATCCCACAGCCACAGACCATCTAGGCAGATGTAGAAAACTTTTGACATTTCTTTTGCCTAAATATATCTGCTCTGTTTTCTATTCTTAGCAACTGAGGATTTTTCGGAGGAAGCAGAACAAGCCAAAAGTCGACCTGGCTGAGTTTATGAAGCATCTGGCTGATCACTACAACTGTGAATCTCCTTATGAGCTGGGCATCAGGATACACAGTGTTGCCCTGCCCATATCGGTAAGACACATAACCTGCAGCACGTTTGTTTGATTTTTTGATTAGTTATCTTCAAAAAGTAATGTAGTGATGTAAGACATTTAAACACCCAGTAAACACATACTGCTTCTAAGTTATAGAACTTCAAGACTAATTCATTTGTTTTTGCTGTACACTGATGTCATACAGGTTTAGGTTCAAAAGATGAATATCAGACAAAAGTTCAGAATCTCAGACACTGTTGTGTTCAGCTAGATACATTTTGTGTCAAATGAATCAGAAATGAGCAAAAGAATTGGAACAGATATTTTTCAAGTAAATGAAAGTAAATTGTCTGGTGATTGACTGTTCCACAAGCGAAAACAAGTAAATTTGCCTTGGAATTCCAGTAATTCAGATTAAAAGCATAGTACATGAATTACAGCTTATTTAATGTTGCTTCGTCCTCCCCAGACCATAATGAAGGTGAGTCGTTGTGAGCACACCATTTTGGATCAAGCCAGGGAAGTCATCCAGAAAGAACTGGAGGAGGAAACTCAAGAGCGGCTGAGAAAAATCAAGAAGAGCGTGTTGGAGCCAGTGCAAGGAGCAAGTTCCTTCTCCTCCACAGGCAGCTTGGATCTTAGGAAGAAGTATGCTGCCATGTCAGCAGCCGAGGTAGTGCTGGCAGTCTTCACAAACGCAGAGGGGGTGTTCAGCCCCAGGATGACCAAGGTGGGTGCCAAACACTGATGAATGCATTTTGTTAATGAATCTCAAAAGAGCTTGTTCTGTGACAATTTGGGAATTTGTTTCTAATTTCTGGTAGAGGAGTAGCTATGACACCCTGGCGTTGTCTTTCATTTGCTGCTTTACATTCTGGGTGTTAATTCCACTAAGCCTCCCACCATGAGTCATCGAGGGGATGACAAGTTACAGAGCTGCTCTCCAGTTCTAAACTCATTAACAAAATGTCACCCTCCATCATTTCTTAATCCTTAATGAAAGCACAAGAAAAAAAAAGTGACATCAAATTTGAGGCTAAACTCATCTTGAAACAGTGTTTTGGGATTATCTGTAGTCTGGAGCCTTTATCCTGCTTATCTGATGTCAGGAATATTACAGGCATTTTCACCATCCATCCAAGTAATGTTATATAATAATGTTAAGAAATCAGGTCGACATTATATCATCTATTTATTTTCAAAGCCAGCTACCAACATCATTATATAACATTATTATGAGTTAGAATGCTGGAAACCTGCTGTATTATTGTATGTATTGCATTTACATATCCCATAATTTTGTAATAAGGATATTGTCCTAGCTAAAAGAAATTAAGTCCCAAAAAAAATTACAGCACTGTAAAAGTCAGGCCACCAGAGGGAGTTAGTAGCCACAAGGACAGGAGTGTGTGGGTAGAAAAACACAAAACACAAGTCAAAAGTCATTTGCTTTCCACATCTCTGACACTCAGCTTTGTTTAATTGCAGCACGTCCAGAACTTCCTGCTGCAGGTGTCAGGTGACCGGTTGGCGACGGCTCTGTTTCAGCTGGCCATCTGTGGTGGCTCCTTGGCTGTCCCACAGGACCTAGTGCTTAAGGACAAAACATCCAAAAGCACAGAACAAACTAAGAAAGAGGACAAATCCACCACGTCCCTGCCCAGTGAAGGTATCAGTGCAGGGTGTCCAGTATTTCTCACACACATATTAGCCACTCTGATCATTCTGTTAAAGTTGCTATAATGTAATATGATTAACGTTTTCTGCTTTGTGTCTCTCAGCCAAAGTGAAGCAGTATCTGAAAGACAGCTTGTCCTCTGTGAACTCAGCCATCACTCTGGCCCATATCGCCTCTCTGGAGAAGAAGTTGACCAAACATTTCCAGGTCAAAGATTTCCTCTCTTTAGAACAAGGCAACTTCCTGGACTTCCTGGTTAAAAACAGTCAGGTACAAATCATTTTTCATTTTTTATTTTCTTATTCATATGTTCATTTTTACTGCAGCAGTGAGATAAAAAAAACATACACCGTTCTCATCCTGTCTTTGTGTCTGAGTGCAGCTGCTGCAGGACACACTGGGATCTACGTTGATTGTGGGCAGTGGCAGCACAGGGTTGTCAGGAAGTGGTTTTAGACCCACCAGACAAGATGTGTTTGAGTTCATCAAACAGTGTGGTGACATACCCAGCACTGATCCAGATGACGTGAGTCATTCACAGGCATATACAGTTTTGTTGCTCAAACACACAGCCTAAAGCACTTAGAAATGTCTCCTTCTCTTGGTGTAAAAATGTATTTTATTTACCCCACCCTTTTTTTTTAGCTTTTCCACATTGAGTCAGCACTAAGGTCTCACTACAAGGTCCAGGACAGTCGTGAACTGGGCTACGGCGCTCTGCACATGCTGGCTGGCCTAGTTCAACGGCAGAAAGGACTGGCTGGAGGAGGACTGACCCAGGTCTTCTATGAGTCTGCTCTGTTTGCCAAACATGGCAAATCAAGGTTGGCATTGTGTTAACAGACATTACTGAAGCAGTTTTAGTACCTGACTATTCACATTATCCTCACTAGCTTACCTTCTTGTCTTTTTCTAATATCTTATCTGTCTTTAACTCTACTTGTGTCTCGCTCCCACATTTCGTCCATGAACAGCACTGAAGGTGGATGTGAGGCAGTCGGGCGTCTAGGTGAGATGTCTAAGGCCCAGGCCCTGGCCAGCTTACTGTCCTGTCCTCTGCTGGAGGATTTAAATGAGTGGAGCCTGTGGGAGTCGATCTTTAAACCCCTTCACGGCTCCCTCAAAGATTTCATTGAAAGAAATGCAGGTAAGAGTCAAAATGTGAAAGAAAACAATGTGCATTGAATGAAATTTTACTGGAAACACCTGACGTTTCAGTTTGTGGGTAACTGTGGTGGTTTCAGCAACAAATTAGACTTGGTGCTAACAGTACAGTGATTTCTTTTTATTTCCTTGTAACACAGCTGATACAGGCCTAGCAGCGTTGGAGGTGACACCAGGTTTGCTGCTTAGGATCACCACACACACGGGAGACAAATATTTCTCAAGCGCTGCCACCGTCCTCGACCCCGTCAGCACAGCAGGTCATCTGGTGTCCACGGTTGCGGCTGATGGGATCGACAATGCTCCCACAGCCCTCCTGGCCAATCACATGCAGAGCTCCCTGGCTGCAGCTGTGGCTAAAGAAGGTAGTGCTGCAACAGCAATATTTCAGTGCAAGCAAACAGCTACAGTGTTTGAAAGTAAGCTTAATTGTGTCATCATTATTGAAATCAATTTTGTGTCTGTTAGATTTGTCCCAGGATGAGGAGGATATATCATGTTACAGCAGAGTGGCCAAATTCCTGTTGGAGTGTTTGATAAGAATCCCTGCCAAAACCTGCCAGGCTCTTCTACAGCAGGTCAGTTACAGAGTTGTCCATGCAGATAACAGGATCAAACCATATACAATAATAAAATAATAAAATCACAGATTTTCGTATTACAGAAAGAGAGTAGATTTTTTTAATGTGTATGATTAGCAAACATTCTTTAAATCAAACGCAGCTTTAAACAACAAAACATTTTGGCTTAGAGAGTTGGCAGCTTTAACTTGTAACTTAACTAAATTGCTGTTACCAGTCTAACTGTTGTCATGCCAACCACAGACTTTTCCAACAGCTCTCTAGCTTGTTGGTCTTTTTAGCCTTTCTTTGTGTTAAAGGTGTGTTTCTTATATAGTAGTAGTGCTATATCTGTGCCAACTTTTCACTTGTTTTCTGTTACTGTAACAGTTACTGCAACACAGGTTGTATAACCGGATGTCAAAATGATAGTCAGTGCATTTGTGTTGCAACTCTGATTAGGAAATTTTCATGAATGTGACTTCCAGGTGCTTTTGGAGCCTTTCTCCCGTGTCCTGGGCCAAGCCAAGTCTAAACAGGTCCTAATCACTGTGGCCCAGTCTGACCCGAGACACCTCAACTGCCTGCACCGGCTGGGCATCCTCCTGGGCATCACAGAGTGGATCAAAGACTACCAGAAAAAGCTGAGCCCACCACAGAACCAAAACCACATGCACACAGCACCTGTGGAGCAGACCAAGGTCAGAATTGAGTTAGAAATCTATAATATGTGGATCGATGTAATCATATTTCCATCTTATGCAGTATTCTCCATCACGTCTATAAACCTGCTAAATAACATACACATAACAAGATTGATAGGAGAATTTTATGTTTTACATTTGAAGTATCAGTGCAATAACCAGAATGATAATATATCACCACCTGTAGAAACAAAAATAATCTGTTTTCTAGAAAATGAACTGAAATGAAAAGAACTGAAAGCTGATAACTGAGTTTAACTGAGGGATTACAAGTCTTTATATTTTCTAGATGTATGGAGAAAAAGTGTGTGTGATACATTTTACATCTCCTGCTGTGTTTATTTTTATTACACTGTATATACCAAACATCTTCAGCACATCAATATCTTTTGCAGTGAACTCATCTCATTTTCATGTTTTAGTATAGGTTGTGAAAATAATCACTTTCTGTGCTTTCGTCTTGCAGATTTCAGATGAATCTTTTGACTTGTAGTTATTTATAACTTCAAAAGATGAATGCAAAATCTAAATGGATTCAAAAAGAGGATTTGCATGGATTAGATAAGCGCATTTTAATACCGAAATCCAATTCAGATCAATGTAGAGATACGGTCCTGGGTTCAGTTTGTATAAAATACTGTCAAACCCAAAGCCTTATTGCAGTTTTTAAGATGTTGTTTAGATGTTGTTAAGATGTTTTAAAATACTGTGTCCTACTACTATTTCAACTTTCATATATCATACAGTTCATACTGGATTGCTGTGTTACATGTGAATTACATGTTTGTTTGTTCATCTGCTTTTGCATTTAATTTCAGTCTAATATGATAGATTCTGAGAGCAGCAGTCTGTCAGGGCTGAATACAAGTGAAGATGAATATCTTGACGATAATATCATGGACAACAGCTTTGCTTCCTCCCAGCTCAACCAGAGCTTACAACAAGGTATTAAACCAAAGGAATGTCAATTTTATTTTCATTTCATATTCTGCTGCACAAAATCGTACGTTCATTTTATTTCTAATTGCTAATTGTCTTCTTTTAGTCAATGCTGAGCATTTCATAGACATTGAGGAAGAAGAGGATGAAGAGGAGCTGTATGAGTTGGCCTCACTGCCTAACGGAGTGACATCAGATGTCAGCAGTGACGCTGACGGAGGACAGGTGGATGAGCAGTCAGAACTTTCTGATTCTAATGAAAAGGATGATGCAAGCAACCAGTCTGAGGTCACATTAGATCCCCAAAGAGCTATAATCGAAGACATCAGGTTTGTTCTTTTAAGAATCATGGTTTTGTTTAAAAAAAATTGGCTCATACTAAAGAAAGCTGACCTGTGCGATCTCCTGCTGTCTCCTCACATTTTCTAACAGGAAAAGTGAGTTTGGTATTGGTGTGGAACTGACGGCTGAAGGCCAGAAGCTGATGCAGGTTCACCAGGACAGGCTGGGCCGCAGCTTGGAACGCCTCTCCACCGAACTCTACAGCAAGGACACACACTTTGTGCTGGAGCTCATTCAGGTGGCGTCTATTACATTTACACTCTTTCACACACCTCTCCTGCCCTTTATATTATAAATGATTTGTTTTATATTAAATAAAATGATGCTTTTTTACTGCTGTCAGATTTGATACTATTCTATGAGCAAACAACTTGAGACACTGATCTACTGTGACTGTTGTATGTTTAAGATTCATATCTTATGATTTTAACTTTGAATTATTTTAACCTCTTTGTTTCCCACTCTTCAGAACGCTGATGACAACAGTTATCCATCAGAGGATGGTGTTGTTCCTGCGCTCGCCTTTGTGGTGGAGAGAGACTGCATTACAGTTCTCAACAATGAGACCGGCTTCCAGGAGAAGAACATCAAGGCCATCTGCGATGTGGGCTGCAGCACCAAGGGCAAACACAAATATGGATACATCGGTAAGTCCGTACTGTAGCTAACCTGCTGAATAGTATCTGAGGATTGATGTTGGAAACATTAATGTGGTCGCTCTGTTTCCCACAGGACAAAAAGGAATTGGTTTCAAGTCAGTGTTTAAAGTCACAGACTGTCCTGAGATTCACTCCAATGGCTTCCACATGCGCTTTGACAAGAACTGTGGCTCTATGGGATACATCCTGCCTCACTGGGCTGAAGACAAGAGGCCTCTGGAGGCACAGCTGAAGCCCTTAAACCAGCTCAGGTTGGATTAAAAAATAGGCCTTTTTAAAAACTCATGTCTATTAATGATGACTCATTAATATTCAAGCATTCTATAAGTCATCAAAGTGAACTAAATGAGGACCCTGAAAGTGAAGCAACTGAAAAAAATCCAGTTATTGCTTTTAAAAAAATATTTATATGTGTACTGTATCTGTTATAAGATGTCAGATGCAATTCCATTATTTTTACCATCTACAGCAATTATTAACTTTGTGTCATTGACACACTATAAAAATCAAAGTATTGATTATTGAAACTATGAATTGATTTTCATATTTACTATAGTGAAGTATATTACAGCTAGACCTATTTGCTGCCAGTATTTAGACCAGTTCACTTCACCATTAGTTTGTGGCCTATTGCACATGTAAGACAGACCTTCCATGTCTGAGGAAGGTCTGAGTGCAAGGAAGAACAGAGGCACAGAACTCACTAACGGAATTTGTTCTCTTACCAGCTGGACCACTAAGATCTGCCTCCCTCTGCGCTCTGAGAACCATCAGACCAGGAACCTGTTTCATGACGTGCACCCCTCCCTGCTGCTCTTTCTGCACCGCCTGCGCTCCATTACCATCTACAATCAGGTAGCTCCCACTGTTGTGTACATGCAAAAATCTAGACCACTTCAAAAGTGCTGTACAGTGGAGACATTTGAGTCTGTAAGGTTTTTATATCAGATCACTTAGATTTTAGGTGAGCAGACCGTGTCTCCAAAGCTTTCCTGAAGTTCTTGATCGCTTTGAAAAGCTGCATTTGTTAATAGGATAAATCAGCATGACCACCAGAGAGGCATTTTGAATATAAGCGTTATATACTGTAATTTACTTACTATCTGTATTAGTAATAACATTTGGGTCATCTGATACAGTGTCTTTTGTGCTGTTTAAGCAGTCGATGTCTACATAGCTTCCAATAGAAGATGAAATTCTGAACTTTCTGGACTAATGTCCAGCTTTTGATCTTCAGTGAACAGCAAAAACAAACTAATTAGCTTTCGTAATCTATCCTCACCTGCTGCTTCTGTCCTGCAGAGTGAGAATCGTCTCGTGACAATGACTCGTAAAGACCTGAGTCACAATGTGCTAGAGGTGGAGCACACAGAGGGCATCGAGCGCTGGCTAGTGGTCAAAACTACACTGCAGCCCAAGAAGGTAATACACAAACTTTAACCCACACATCTCATCTCACGTCATTGCTTAACTTTCAGGCATATTTGTCACATCTACATTTTAGAATGACAAGCTGACATCCTTTTATAACATGCCGTCCCTCCTGGGGAATAAATAAAATTCATTCTGGATTTGCATTTCTCTGATGTGTTCCTGTGTTTGTGCGTCACAACTGCTCTGCTCCACAAAACTCTTTCCCTATCCTTTTCTTGTCAGACTTTGTGAAAACTCACTCATTAGGCAGGGTGTTGCTTCCAACATCAAGCAGGAATATGCGACAAAACAGATCCACACACACACACAAGCTCTTAAACAGCACCAAGCAGATTTTAATGATCTGTCAGCCTGAAATGGTGCTATAATCCCTGCTACTGTTTTTCTCAGTTATATTTCCCCCAGGCAGTTCCTTGCTACCTGCAGTTGGGATGTATAATATAGATATGAAACAGACTGAGAGAAAATATGTTGAGACATTCTGTGCTTCAGTTTCCCTGTTTATTCACCATGCACCGAGGGCCGGCCCTGTACAAATCAGCCTGTTTATGAGCTGGTGCATCTTTGCTGACATTGATCTGTTTCTCCACCAGATCAAAGAGGACGTTGAGTCGACTGAGCTTGCCCTGGCTTTCCAGCTTGGCAACAACAGCGCAGAAGGTGACATCATCTGCCAGCCTCAGAAACAGCCTGTCTTCGCTTACTTGCCTCTTCGTAGCTTTGGCTTCCGTTTCATCGTCCAAGGTCAGAACAGAGACTTGGATCACAATTCACTGTTTAGTTTTTTGATGAAGAAATGAGCCTATAGTCGACTATCAGTAACTGACAGTAACTAACACTGCTTTTCACCTCCAGGGGACTTTGACATCCCTTCCTCCCGGGAAGATGTTGACAGAGACAGTCCCTGGAACCAGTGGCTTCGATCTGAGATACCACAGCTTTTCCTAAAGGCCATGGATGTCTTCACTGTAAGACCATACTGTATCTGCAAGGCCATATTCAAAATTTCAGTTGAAGAACAAATTAAATCAGAAATTACCTTTACTGTGATGTATAATAAATTTAACAAAACGTGTCATCTCCTCAGTAAAAATACAGTACTCTCACTCTGCTTTACTTCTGTGATTCCATTGGCTGCTCTTTTGCTGTTTTTGCACAATGTTGAATTACAATCAATGAAATCCATTCACTCACTTCACTTTCTGCAGATGTATGAAAGGGGAAATGATAAACAGAGCGTGTCATAGAACACCAGGCTAATCTTTGTGATGATGTAGATATTCCTTTATAAAATAGTAATTTACAACATTATTAGATGACTATTAGACTATTAGACGTCCAAAACATAGTAACACTCACTAATACTTGGTTGATTGACCTTTAACTGGAGACATTTTATCCTTATTCCAGGATCACCCAGAGTTCAGTGGGCTGAAGGGTCTCTGCCAGTTCCTGCAGTTCATCCCCCTGCCTGATGAGGTGCTGGACTTCTTCAAGCCTGTGGCCGGGAAGATTATTCAGCTGCTAAAGGGCAAAGCCTTCCTGCCTACACTCAGCTCAGGTATTATTCACACGTGCAGATTAACTTTGCAACCTTAAAAACACACAAAAATCTAAAATATTTCTGGTACACTAATACTGTGGGCTCAGCGTTGCTATATAAGAAAGTGAAAACACTTCACACAACACATGAAATGTAAGTCTGCTCCTCTCCATGCTTTCTCTCCCAGATGGTAAGGTTGTGTACAAGCTGCCGTCCCAAGTGGCTGTCTGTCAGGACGCCGTGATCCGCGACGTGATTGGTGGAGACGAGCTCGAAAGGCATCTGTCTCTGTCTTATCTCCACCCGAGTTTGAGCCCTGCACCACCCACCTCCCTGCTCACACACCTGGGAGTCCGATACCTGCGGGGATCAGATGTTACCACGGTAACCACAGCCATGGCAAAGGAGCTGATGAGAGCGAAAGGCATCCATTCAGGTGTGTGCACTGGAGCGTGTCGGCAGAGAAACAGAGAAGGAGTTGGGTGGAGATTCAGTCCACAACACGGACATGAATGCAACATGAGCAATACATACATACACATTTATAGATACAGCTGCTTTATAAATATTAAAGGCTAGTTCAACAGATTATAGACCTCCAAGCTTGTAATAATGATTATTAATACATGTTGTGTGGTTGGAATTTGAAGCTGAACAACGTATTAACTAATTAATGCAGCGTTGTAATTTGCTCATTATTGATGTCACTAGCTCAGCTGTGGAATGTGTAAAACATGGTGACTCATAATTTTTGCTCAGTTTTACACAGGCATAAACAAACTGGTTTGTGTTTTAATGAATAATAATTAACATTATTTATTTATTTAATTTGTTTTGCTGGCCTTAATTTGGGTTGTTGTTGGGTTTTTTTTAATGATGCTTAGCTTAGCATGAGCTAGAAAGTGAGCATTCACTGGCTACACCTTGACACGCTGTCACTCATGGGTATTATGAATATATTGAAAACTTGACTGTCTATAGTTTTAAATATTTCATTTCGCTTTTGACACGTCTGTGTTTCTTGTAGATGGTGGTCTGCACCAGCTGGCCCGTTTACTCGTTTGCAACTTCCGTGCTATGGAGCATGGTTATGGAGAGGGAGACTCCATCTTGCAGACTCTCAGGGATTTACCTATAATCCCACTGGCTGATGGGCGTGTGGTGGCACTAAATGGGGAGGGAGTGTTCTTTCCAATGGAACAATCAAACACCAAGAAGAAGAAAGCTCAAGCTCAGACTGGTAATTCTTTAATAAATATACTCAAATTAATATTTCACCCCAACAAACACCAGAATATGTTGTAATACTTTGGAGTTGTACAGCTGCTAACAACTACTGCATCTCAGATGATAATGTAAGTATGGATTTTACCTATGTGCTTGGTGATCTGACTCCAAAATGGAGATTGTGTTAGAGTGTTTCCATGTGAACAGACCAAATGGATTTTTTACTTCTTCCCTTAAGATTTCCCAACTTTTTTAGAAACAGGGTTGTAGGTGACAGCACTTGATCCAATTGAAGTTACATTGCTGTAGCTTGGCACATTGGTTCTTTCACTAAATGAATACATGAGAACACTGTGGCATCACTAAAAATAGGAGAAATATTCATGTAGAATTCAGGAAGAACTGGGAACCTAACCAGCAGCGTGTGGGCATTTTCTATGCAGGTAATTGTTACCCATCACCTTTGAAAGAATTTATAGATGTGCATATGGCTTATGATTGCACAGTGCTAAATTAAACACAACAACAGCAACACACCATCACCACAGATTGGGAGAGAAAAGCAGGCTGAATTTAGGGCAGAACAGTTTCACAGGTTTCCACTTTCCAAAAATGTGAGGCTGATGTAGAAAAATAAAAACAGATAAATATGTATCACCTCAGTGATGGTGAGAGGTGCACATGTAACACTCTCCATCTGTGCTCATAATGCTCAGCTGTGCAACACTCGAAAAACCTGAAGATAATGATGGTACTTCACAAGATAAATAAAAACAGCTCTTTGGACTGTGGGTTGATCAACACTCATGTAATCAGACTGTAGGACAGATTGTAACTTTCTTTTCCTGATGTAATAGTTACAGAAACACAACAGTACGACTCTGAATGCTCTGGTAGGACCTGCGTCAACAGCTGTGTCTGCCCTATTAAAACTCAGCACATTCCCAGACATTAAGGGCAGGGAGGTAGGTGTGCGTCAAACTTGACCCGTCTCCAAGAATAAACTCGCATCACAACATGCACACACAAAAGTGGAGGAGCGACACCTGCGTTGTGCGTCATCACATTCAGAACAAGAACCCAATGCAGAGGTTTAGAACGGTGAGCATTAATAATGGATTTTCACAGTCTGATCTGAGCTTCCTGACACCGCAGTTTCCTGCCTGTAATAGTCGTGTAGTCTAAGTGGTTCAGGAGTCTAAGTGGTTCAGGGTCTTTATAAGTGACTCAGAATTTTTATGCTTATTTTAGGATATTTTCTTCTGCTTCTTAAGTGTTCACACTCTTTTGAAACACTGTGTATTAATCACTCTTGAATCAGTGCTTCACATGAGTGAGTGACTGATCAGATGAGGCGAATAAATCTTTATTCCATATAATTTAAAAACTAAACTTTATTTGTTACATGTTCCAGGGGCCAAGCTGATATCTGAAGGGCTTCAACCTTCCAAGATAGTCCCATTATTTATTTGAATACCCATTAGCCATTAGTAGTGGCTACACATAACATTACAGAACCTATAATAAAGGTCAATAATGCCTTAGCCACGTTGCTTTTTAGGCATTTTTACCTTTATTTGAAAGTGTTAGTAAGGAGGTAGAAAGGAAACTGGTAGAGAGTGGGGATGATGGCAAACAACCATTATTCTATCTCATATATACATGTTGTGGGACAAAAACAAAATGGACATCTTCTAAAAGCTTTTAATGGTGGTAAAACCAGGACCAAAACCACAACGCACATGTCCATGGCCTTGTGTTGTGGTTCTGGAAGCAGCATAAAACTGTTGTGTGTCGCAGTTGGTACAAAATTATATCTTAGTCGATACATGGAGACCACCTTAATAATCCTTAACCCCCTCCCAATTCAAAACAGGATCCCAGAAATCAGATGTTTGTCATTGACCAATCATTTGCCTATGTGTGCACGCTTTATGTTAAGAAGCAAAATTGTGTCTGGAGCGGCTGCTTTGGTTTGCTGTGTCCAGGAAGTGATCGCTTTGTGGCTAGTAGGAACAGAATGGTGATTACAGCATGAAAAACCTGTTTCAGTATTCAAATGGGCAGCGTTTTGTTTTATGACCAAAGAAATCAGCTTTTACGTGTACTTACTGCAGTAATCAGATTTTTGGGGAATGTCTTTCATTACTTACCTGCATACACAGTGTAGAGATGCAGCAGGAGGGTAGACATATATATTGTGTGTGCCCACAGCTACTGTGACACCAGAGCAGCATAGTGTGTCCTTGTCTTCCAAAGCCAGAGTAGAACTAATGTCAAAATCACAGTGGAAGCAGGAAGTTTAAAAGCATTCTCTGTTAGTGGAGCATATCAAATTTATTTTCATTCACATTATTTCCTGACAGAAATACTATATGTGACAGTGAAATCAGAAAAAGAACAGAAAATTATGTGAAAGGTGAGAGGAAATGATTTTAGTGCAAAGAACGCCTTCACTCATGCTAGTTTTTAGGTCAGTGGGTGTAGTTTGAGCCAGTCTTCTGCATGTGAAGCCAGCATGCAGTTAGAGATGAAGTCAAGTGAACAGAGATGTGTGTGATCGCTTCACAGAGACAGCTGAGTTAAACGCAGTGTTCTTCTGAAATATTGAGCAGCGCAGGGATCAGTGGGGAAAAGTGCTTTTAGATGCCAGTCGCCGAAAATAGAAAAGTGGGTCACTGGAGGTTTTCACTTACACACTTGTAATTGTTTTTACACATTTATTTGTATAGTGAACCTCCTAAGAAGCAGCTCAGAGAAAATTAAGGAGTGAAAGAAATTCAGACCAGTAAGTAGTTGTATAATATTTGAATCCAGGCCAAAATCAGTTCACCAGTCCTGAAGATGTTCTCTACCACAGCAGCCTTCTGCTTCTGGGGATGTAAATTAGGAAAGAAACTGAAGGAGCACTTTTTAGGCTCAATATGAAGCTGGTAAACACAGTGAAGACACTAAAATGTTCACCCAAAATCCATGTTCAAGAAAGGGTTGATTCAACTTCATGGTCATTTTATAACCCGAGTTCCTAAATCAGCTTTCGTCTAATTTGCTGTTTCTTCGCAGGTCCTCTGTCTGCACTCTACAAGGATGTAAATGTTGTTCACCCCTCTCTGCTGAGCTGTGTGGAACCTCTGGAAAGCCAGCAGGTTAGAGAGCTGCTGAGAAGACTCGGCGTTCATGAACTGGAGCCTCAAGAGCTGCTGGAGCAGCACATCTACCCCTCCATAAAGAACAACAAATGGAAGGTAACCAGCATATTTAATGCTCACTTTATATTGTGTTATGCTTAAGTTTTACCCATCATATTTATAAGTGTCTCTCTTGTCTTTTTTTCCCATCATTCCCCACTGACATCGTCATCAGTCAAAGCCAGAGGAAGTGGTGGTGAGTTACTTGGTTTTCATCAAGCAGCATTCCTCCTCCAGCCAGGAGTACTCCGACACTGCAGTGCCTGTCCTCACCAGCAGGGGTCTGCTGTGCCCAGGACAGGACAGGGTGCACTTCTCAGAGGAATACGGCAACATCAACCTGCCAGAGAAACTGCCTGGTACAGAGAAAGCCACAGCTTTGAGACTCGCCCTCAAACACAAACATGCACCAAAATAGTTTATTTTCTTACCTTCTATCTGAGCAAAGTGGTTTGTGATTATGTGAGGGTTTACTTCTGTTGTTTGGGTTAAGGGAAGTATAAAATGCCTGGGACTACTGAACAAGGAGGAGTGTGTGTGTGTGTGTGTGTGTGTGTGTGTGTGTGTGTTACATAAGTGGTAGTGGAGTGGACAACGAGCCAAGAAAAGTGGATCACTTGTCCCTCACTTTGGCATCAGGGAACCACACATAATCAGGACTGTTACTCCATTAGTCTTATTGATAATTTCAGTTTATGATATGCTATATATATTTGCTTATGAGGGGTAATACAAGTTCCTGCTTTGTTTATTGATTAATCTTTTGTCTTTTGAGCAGGTCACTTGCTGTTTAACCCAAAACCTGAACATAATGAATCAGAAAAGATTCACATATAATGAATCAATTATGTTTTGTCGAATTTGGTTGAGCAGATTTGACTTTGCTGTAACAGATCACTGGTATCGTTAGGTCTATTGGTTTTCCCATTAATGATCATGTAGACTGAGCCAAGAACACCAGGCTAGTACTTTTTTTAACTTTTACTTAATTTTCTTTTTTTTAGTTTAGTTTTAGTTCCTTTGACTGTGAATTGATTTTAGAAACTTTAGAGGATGTGTTTCTATTTGTATTACACATTGTAGTAGTCTGTCATTTGACCATAAACCAGTACAGCTCACAGGCTATAAATGTCTCATATTCTTTGTGAGATTTGATTGATTATACTGATGTTTTATCTGACTTGAATTTCTGAGCACTCTAGAGCATTCCTTTATTGTTCTTTCCTCCTTCTGCTTGTGTACCTTACCCTCCCTCCACTAGGCTATGACTGGATCTTGCTGAGCCCCTGCTACGTGCAGACAGACGGTGATGTAGCAGGATGGAGAGAGCTGTTCAGCAGATTGGGTGTCGGAGACGGCCTCATCATCCGCAAACAGAGACAAACGCTCAGTGCTAAAGAACTGGTGAGGACGATATCCTTGAACTGTTAGCTCAGTTATCATAATCACACTGGACTTGCACAGATGTTAAAAGGCTGTGTAAGGACACAATATTTACTGGTTGCATGGACACCAGAGGCAGACCAGAATCTTCCTCTGCATTACAAACTAACTCTGACTCATCGTCATGATAGGTAGTGATTAAAGGATGAAGATACTAATGATTATGAGTCACACCAGGACTAGGAGATCAATTGCTGCTTTGAAGATGAGCAGAAAAAGCAGGTGGCTGCTGATGGGCTGTGTCACAGACAGTGCTAAAGCTGTTCAGGTCAAACATTCCTGATGCCTGTTTTAGCCTCGGCCGCAGCTACGAGGGATAAAACGTGGATTTGTTATACTTATACTGTGACATCTTATTCACATAATATGAGAAAGATGTTAGTCAGAGAACCAGAACACATTTTATTACATTAGTCACAGAAAGTTTCCAGTTGGATTTCATATTTGTGGTTAATGTGTTGGCTGCAACCTTGTTTCAGAAATATAATACATATCCCTGTTCAGTTTGACACAATGTCCTGGAAATCTGATCTTAAGAGGTCCTGCCATTTAATGTGTCCATAAAGAAGTCATAGCTGATCTGCTGCGCTGCATTCAGGGACTGTACACGCTGTAGGGCAGCTGTGTTTCGGAAGCTCCCAACCCACATGACATGACATGTAAGCAGGTGGCTGAAGTTTAAGTGTTCACTTCCAGCCAGTGAGTAGTTCCAGAACAGCTACAAAAATGGCAGTTTTTCTTATAAATGAGTCATTTCTCAACCAGAAACACCAAACATACCTAATATGAGACTGAAAACCAAAAAATCTGACTTAGGTTTGTATGTCATAGTTTTAGTGTCTCATCATTTTGTGGTGGGTGCAGTTTGAGCCAGCCTTCAGATACATAGTGACACACTGTTTTTATCCTGTTTGAAGCTTTCCTTACATTTTCCTAATAGAGTTTTACTCTGTTATATTATAAACTATTATATTGCTATTAGCACTGTCAGGCCGCTTTTCAGTTTTTACAGTCTGAGCAGTGATGTTACACTGTTCCACGGATCCATGAGTGGAGCTAACACACACCACAGATCAGCCACAGCACAAACCCCATTCTTATTATGTCCTCCCTTCATCCACCCCCCAGGCCTCCAGCCCATGGTCAGTTGAAAGTGCAATGTGGCACCAGAACTCTGGGGAGGATTGCGTGCTCGATGACTACCCCTGTGAAGAGTTTCACGCACTGGCCACAGCTCAGCTGCCTGGCTCCCTCCTCCTGCAGCAGAGAATGGCCTTGCTGGAGCTGCTGGCAACCAACTGGGACACAGGGTAACACACGCAGCCTTTGTCACTACCACACTTACATATTTCTCCTTCAGCGTCACGTTCTGCCCTCTGAATATTCTCGTGTGAATAAGCAGGTGCATTTGCTGGAAAACTGATACGTAATGGCTACAGATAATGTCTAGGTTAATGGATTTGGGGTTAGTGAGGGTCGTGTATTAATTTCCATCATTCTACCAGAGCTATTAAGTGATTAGTGGGATAAAAATGGGGACATTATTTGACACTTAAATGTTATTTTGTTCCTGAGAGAAAAGCGGTGACGTGCCAGCCTTTTGTCTGGGTTAACAGTGCCAGGAAGATCAGTATGCGGATTAATCATCTGGATTTAGTTGCTCTTAGCTCTGCCCCATCTCATGTTCTAGATGTGAGTAGAGGACAGCAGTTCAGCCAAGGACTCAACACAAACTCGTAAACGTGGTACAGATCCCAGACTTTAAAATGCCTTATGTCCATGTGTAATTCCAATACTATCCTTAAACACAGGGAAGGGTTAGAGGCTACACCAGCATGTATTAGATGAAAGTCAGAGAAACAATTTAACGACTTGCCAGAAACTGTCAGTTTGACACAAGCTCTTTTCCCTTAGACAGTAGACCAGAATTTCACAGTGCATTTAATCATTAATGCAGAGCACTATGTATTCTGCAGGGTAATGTAGGTCACACAAATCTCCCCTTAGTTGAGTGGTCACAAGTGACATCAGACTCACTAAGCTGCAGCTGAACAGGGTGTCATCCATAAATTGTCACATTGGGTCTCTAAACCTATATGATAGTGTCTTCTGTTACTGTAGAAACCTCCTAAAATTACCATTAACCATAACCTTTCTCGTCTCACCAGACACCACTACTCCCAGTACCTCACTGCGCAGGTGATTGACAGAGATGGACGACCAATGAAAAGCACCAGGTCCTCCTTCCATCACTTCTTGTGTCGTCTGGAATGGGTTCCAGCCTATCGCCCGCTTGAGGGAGGACGGCAACAGAAGTACCTCTGTCCAAGCTCAGTTTACCTGAACTCACCTGAGGTCAGCAGTCTGCTGGGGACTCATGTGGATTATGTGGACATAGACCCCAGCGAGTTCAGCAGAGCTCTAGGTAGAAATGTGTCTACTGTAGCTGCAATGTCTGTTGCACATAGTTTTAGCTACTGGTCACTTACAAGCATCTGTCTTTCTGTTTCTTTAGGAATGAGACAAACCATCTCGGTGGAAGCTCTGATTAACTACCTGAAAGAGTGGTGTGTCAAACCAGAAGCAGATAACCAGGAGCAGAGACTAAATGAGGATGAGTCAGAGGGCGCTAATTTTACTTCCACAGTTCAGCACATTCACAACGTCTACAACTATCTGCACACAAACTGTCCCCCAAGAAGCCTAAAGGAGCTGTTCCAGCATACCCCTGCTGTATTCATAGAATATAACAGGTATGTGGCTACTATCAGTCTGCTTCTTCAGCTTAGTGCCAAGATGTAAACACCTGAGACCTCATGTAAAACATCTCTCCCCCAGGCGTAATGACTGGTGTTCCGGACGCTTCTACCACCTGAAGGAAGTGTGCTGGGGTGACCCCACATCAATGTTTCAGCGTTACAAACAACTGACTCATGCCTCAGACAGCCGCATCCAGGAGCCCAAGTTCCTGGCTCCCTTCTACAGCCCACTGGAAGGCATGAGAGACTTTTTCACCAGAGTAAGCTGCTCTTTTACAGTGTTCCCAAAATGTCCTCCCCCGTTACGTTAGTTTAACTAATTCTCTACATGTATAAAACATTAAGCTGTTTAACTTTTCACTGAGGCATGCTCACCTTAGTTACCGTTGCTATGCCTGTTAATTCAAGATTCAAAAACCTTAGCTAGCTAGCTAACTAAGCTAACATTTGCTTGTTGATTTACAGCTAAAATGCTAAGGCTAAAGCTTGCATGTTCCAGGCTAAGTTAGCATCCAGTGATCTGTGGAAAAAGAATTGTCCTGGTATTGACGTGTCAAACTAAGACATCCTAGCATCAGTAGTGTTGTATATGATAAAAGAATCACATTTAAGTTTAGAAGAGAAAAGCATTAATTGATTTGATAAATGTAACAGTGTTGATGACATGTTATTGTCAGTAAATGATGAGGTTGGCTGGCATAACTGAAAATAATACTTTTATAGTTAGTAAGACTGTTAACATGCTAACAGCAACGCAGATACACACTGCTTAATCCATTCCTTGTACTTTCTAGACACTTTCATAGACCACATTTCCATAGACTGTTATACCTTATAATCAGACTATTCAGCATCTAAGCATAGATAAATATCTTTTGTAAATAACTAAATGTGTAAATAATGCATCAGCGGCCACACATCTCAGAGCAATCATTTTGGGAGTTTAGGGGGAAATGATTATATATATTAGCTTTAATAAAAGAACACATACTTTTTATTATTAGTTTTTAGACCAAACCAGACCTACCTTATTAATGTAGGCTATGTAGTGAATCTGTGACATATCTTCTAGATGCTGGAGGTGGAGCACAGCCCCAATATGAAGCAGTATGTTGGTTTGTTGGAACTGATCTGTTCATCATGTCCCATACCAACTGCTGAAGTGCTACAGGATGTGTCAGTGCTCTATGCCACACTTGGTAAGGAATATACTATACTATACTATACTATACTATACTATACTATACTATACTATAATATACTATACTATAATATAATATACTATAATATAATATAATATAATATAATATAATGTTTTATTTAACAGCTAAAAAGTGCAAGAATAAAGTTTCTGGAGACCAGGAAAATATCCATCAGCCCAAAGTCAATGATCCTTATGCCTCCACCTTGAAAGGTGAGTAAAGCCTTCCAGCTTTCATGTTGGAAACACGATCTGCCCTCATTTCCCCATCATTCTATGTGTCTGTCTGACTTCCTGTTGTTCTGACTATTTACTGCAATGTATTTGCTGCACACAAGCATCATTCACCACCCTCTAGTGCAGCACAAATTGTTGCTGCATTGTAGAATTACACTACACTGGAGACTGCAGGCAGTCACACACTGTAGGCAGCAGGCTGTAGGTGTAGCTAACTACAATACAAATGTGTTAAGTGACCGCGAGACGTCTTCCCCTAGCAGTGCTTTTGTTTTTATTGTGTTCTAATGAATGACTAGCCTCTTCCAGTGAGGAAATGTTAATGACAAGATCCTCTCTTCAGAAAATCAATGAGATGTAGTGGTGATTATACTAGGTGATGAGCCCTAAAAACTTAATTCCAATTAGACATAGATAGCGTGATCGTAACACTATGAAGCGCGCCTCTCCAAGGAGAAGCACAGAGGGAGAGACATCAAGCAAAGATACTGTATGAGGTGTAGGTGCAGGGTATTGTAATTATACCAGGAAGTTCCTTAATGCAGTTGCTGGAGAAGCTGCTGTGACAAAGCTCCTTGATACATTTTAAGTGGCTGCTTTAAAACCTTTACAGTCCAGTTGTTGCAATTCATCTCCCAAAATCTGAGCACCCAAGCACAATGATGCACAGATGCATTATCCCTGATGTGCATTTCAGTTAAGACCATAAATTCTCTTGGTGATTCCAGTTTGATAAATAACAAAGAAAGAAGTTAAAAATGTAAAAAAGGCTAAAGCTGCCACAGTGGAAACATTTGTAGTACACACACAGACTGTCCTGTTTGCCTTGGGTTCAGGTATGGTGTCTGATAAGAGGGTCTTCCCCACCAAGAGTAACAGTTGGGTGAGTCTGGCAAGTAAACCAGTGATTTCTGACAGCAAAGAGTTGGAGAAGATCTTTAAACCTCACAAGCAGGTGTGTCTGCTCAACCTGCCACCAGCAGAGAAGAAGGCTGCTCCCAGGAGCAAGACTGGGAACTCTGGTAAACTACTGCTATTTTTTTCCTAAATCCAATTACTTTTCAGTACAACCAGTGGGCAAAATTACACAAATTTGGTAAAATGAACAATCTGACTCTTGTAAAATTTTTCCAGGTCATACAGTCCCAGGAGAACGAGCTAACTTTGCCTTCAACGAAAAAGACAGATTGTTGTTTCTGGAGATCTGTGGTATCCGTCAGCTGTCCCACTGTGTCAAGACAGAGCCTCAGACAGAGAACCTGAGGCCCTGCCCGCCCATGCAGAACATGGTGCGCTCATTAGTCCCCTACATCCAGAAGTTCCTCTACCACCACGAAGAGCTGGATTATGTCTACTCAGAGCTGATTGACAACAACATAGGAGAGAAAGTCAAGCGGATTTACTTCGGACAGGTCAGAAGATCACTCCTACAGTAGTTGGTTTAGAGAAAATGTTTAGGAGCTGGAAGTTGTTCCTTGTATCAACACTTTACTGACTTCAGAAATTAAGGTAGCAATATTCTGAGGTCAGAATAGCCAGGATGTAGTCAGAATATTGCTGGACTTTTACAAGAAGAAAATGTAATCTAGGATAAAAGAAATCAAATAATCAACAAAAACAAATCAGACTGTAGGTGCTATAGGCAATAAAATGAACATTAAAAATTCAGTGGAGCCTGTACAGCTGAGGTTCACGTAGTGCAGGTTGTCCTGTGCAAAGAGCTCTGTTGTGTAGTTTGGTTTCTCAAATGTTGTACCCACTGTTTCAAACACAAGGATTGTCCTTATGGTTTAGGTTGGATGGTACTTTGAAGTAAGTAGATTTGTTCCTTTTAGTTTTCTTGGATTGCAGTTGGTGGAAAATAAGTTTGTGCGGTGGTGAAGCCAGTAAGTGTTGTTGTTTCAACATTGCTTAAATCAGTGTATTTGATGTTTATGTTGCTGGTTTACTGCCACATTACAAACAACAATACAAACAATTTGAGACCAGACGTGGAAAATAAAGTAGCGAATATTCTGAAAATAAAGTCCCAGTATTGTAGGAATAAATTCAGTATATTCCAGCATATACAGATAATTGTAGGAAAAAAGTCAAAATATTCTGGGAATTAATAAATAAAATACAAAATCCAACTGTAGTTTGCTATAGACATTAAAAATATCGATTAGTTAAGTGCATTTTGTTCTTAATTGGCAGCTGATTAACTCAGCTCAGTATGTGTAGTTCAGTGGTGGACACTGTATGTTGGAAATGACCAGGCTCAAAAACCAGTTAATGAAGTGATGTTCCTGGTTTCTACTGGTCACACTGTGTGTTCTTTTGGTACCAGGTGGGTAAGCTGTACATTCGCTACCAGCTGGATGTCGCTGACAGTGATGAACCAGTGGTAGAGGTGGAGGATGTCATCTGTCTGCTGAAGGACGAGAAAGAGCTGTACATTCAGAAGGACCACCTCTCATCCAAGCTGGACATCTGCAGGTGTGTGTGATGGGGACTGATTCTGAGAAGTCATCATCGAAATCTGTTTCAAACTTCATTAAATAACAAAAAGTTCACTAAGAACGTGGTCTTTATGGACATGGCTCTTGTTCAAGCTCCACTTTCTTCTTTAATTTGTTGTCGTAGTAGTTGAGTTTATCTAAAACAAATTGACAAAGTGACAAAATTAGACTCGACCAAGTCTTTAGGCCTTGTCTGATCCCTTGGTTGTTGGGTCAGCTTACATTTGTCTTGAGTTAATATATTACAATTAATGAGAAACATTCAGAGCAGGAATTCTAACAGAGTTACTGATCAGGGCTGGGTGTTTGCTGGAGACAGGAGTCTCTAGTTTTTATGGCACGTTGCTCATGTCCCATGTTACCTTATATAAAACTGATACTAAATTTGAATTCAGGAAATTCAAATTCAGGAGTTTAATTGTCAAATGAGTCATCACGAGAGTAAAAGTTAGATCTGCTTGAATTAAGTAATCACCATCCTGATTTTATTTGTACTTTGGTGTG
>OMLM01012008.1:8182-21865 GCA_900302695.1 Helostoma temminkii
ATGGAGGAGCATTTAGGGCCATTGTGTTTTGTTCACAGGACAGTCCCGGACAGATATTTATTTCCACTCATGACTTGCTGAAGTCCCTCATGTCCTGTAGCAACACTGCTGAACTGTGCAGCATAATGGTGTCAGTGTTAATTCATCTTCTATACCGCTTAATCCCCGCAGGGGTCACGGGGGTGCTGGAGCCTATCCCAGCCAGCTTACGGGCGAGAGGCGGGGTACACCCTGGACAGGTCGCCAGTCTATCGCAGGGCCACATATAGACGAACAACCATTCACACTCTCACTCACACCTACGGGCAATTTAGAGTCAGTGTTAATTCTATAATGGAAATTCATTGCCTTCATCCAAACAACATATTATTTGATTAAGTACTGACTCATTTTGATAACCTTGATTCTCCCTCTGGTCGGTCACCTGGCTTTCCTCAGGTTCCTAAGTGGGGATGCTGTCGACTTGAAGCCAAAGAACATTGACTTCTAAATACAGTATAAGCAGTATAATCTGTCCTTGACATGTTTGCTTTCACAAAATATACTTAATTTGAGAATGGGAGGAAATTGAACTACATCTCTTGGCAAAGTGCAAAAATAAAGGAAATGTACTTCCTCTCACCCAAAATGCTTAAATTGCTAAAGACAGGAAGGGAGGAATCTTGGGTAATTTTGTGGGAGGACAGGGGAAGCATGAAAAAGCACTTTCAGACTTCAGGGTAAGGTTTGATTTTTAATATTTCAATCCATACTTACAGATAAGATATCCCTGATTATCCCTAAAATTTCCTTTATGACTGAAGCATAAATGGCGTTAATTGTATAAACTCTTATAGTACCCAGAATGTCTTCTCATTTTAAGTATGAACACATAGTGTTTTGTGAACACATACCTTTTACTGACATGCAACAGTGTTGCTTGCAATTTTCTCGTAATTGTACTTATACTGTAAGTTCATATCTGTGTGAGTGCCTTTATGTAGCCGAACAGAGACAGCTGCCCCTCAGAGGAGCTATTGATCCGGATGAAGCACAGACCTCTGTAAAAAGAGGGGTGTTCCCGATATCATCAGCCAACACTGAGTATTGATTGAGTAGAGGGAGGACACAGTCAGCGTCACGGACAATTAATGGTCTCCACGGCACAGCAGCGAGTCCTACACTTCTTCCATTCTATCTCCTCCTGGCAATTAAAATCCATTGTTTTATTGAGTTTATTGACTTGGTAAATATGAATCTGCATTTGCAATATGTGGCGGGTGCATGCATATTATAAAACACAAAAAATATAATCAGTTCTGAACAAGCATACTGCATGTAAACTGTTTTTTTACAGTCACTAAGAGGGCACGCATGGAAATACAATGTGTGTGTGTGTATGTGTGCATGTAGTATTTCACAGAATGTTGTCTAACCTCCTAAGATCCAACATGCAAGTGGTTGGAGGAGGGCAGCAGAAGAAGGTGGTGACACAGCCCAACCATATTATTATGCTAACACTGCACGCTGTAATGGTCCAAGAGTGTGTTAGTTTCTCCTCCAGCTTCACTCACATGTTGCTGCAGGAAACTGAATGTGTGGCCATAATCATTTCTGCTCAGGTGTACTCAACGTGCAACTGTATTTGTCCTAAATGTGCAAAAGTAGCAAAATGTATATCTGATGTGTTAAGGGTCTGTGTAAATAGACAAAGGCATCTCATATAGGGGCCACCTTCGCATAAACTTTATAGGAGGCAGCTGGAGAACCCAGAGGACACCCACACAGGTACAGGATGAACATGCACATACAACACAGAAGGGGACCTGGTGCTGCTTGTTTACTCTTTTGCAATAAATTCCTAAAGATATAACCGAAGAACTGAAAGCAGCTCCCTCACTGGGAGTCATTACCCTGCTTTAAAAAACTCTTTAAGGTGTTGAACTGTGTGACTGAATTTTCAACTCTCACACATGTGCCACAAAACACACAAGTCACAATCATGGCTGGTTCAAAATACTGTGGTTGTAGGAATGCTAATGAAAATAATATATTTTTTTGTCAATATCTGTGTAAGCGTCTCAGAATAGCAAAGCCGACTGGAACATAGTGATTTACTGTCTAATTTTCAACAGCCACTGTATCCTTTTCAATCAAATCTCCAATATTAACACAGGGCAATAATTTCTTCTGCTTTATTACAAACGCAGACTTCCTATTCGATAAATCAGCTGCTAGAAACCAGCATAATTCACTGAGAGAATTAGGCATGTTTCATACTTGCTGAGTCACAGTCAAAATGAACTATTACTCCAGCGTGGAGACAGACAGAGAGATGTTTCCAGTAAAACTTAGCAAAACGTTCACAAAGCAGGACAGAAAATATGTTACGTGTAAGGTTTTACTGGGACACTTTAAGCTGATGGTTAGACTTTGAGAGTACCTTAAGTGGAACACGTGGAATGACAGTTAAGAGCTTTTTTATAGAGAGAAGGTAATGAAGATTTTCCACATGGCTGTTAGCATGCTCTAAAACCCACTGAGTAAGTCACCAGCACACTGGTTCTACCTTCACTGTGCACATGTGTTTAGAGTGTTTACACAGCTGATTGACTGCATGTTTTTCTTAACTGTCTCAAAGCACAATAAGGACATGTAGCTGAATACTATTACAGATTCTACATCAAATTTCACAATTTGGTTTAAATCTCTCAGGAAAAGAACAGTTTCATTAACCATTTACTTCCTGATAGTAAAGTGTTTTAGGTTAAAGCGAAATTGACTTCATTAAATGTAATGACTTTGAAGAGTAATGATGCATTTGAGTATTCCCTATAAATTTGTACAAAGTTGGAAGTTGTGGCGATTATCACCAGGAAGTTCTTAAACAGCTAATGAAGTGGTAAATGCAGCAGATAAAGTCTGTTAAGACAAGTTGCTTGTTTGATTTTACAAGTTATGATGTTATGTGATTATGATATTTGCTAATCACTGATATTGGAAGAGTAGCAATTTATCATGGTAACCCTTTCTTTTACAGTCTGCTAATTACTAAGCATTTACCTGGTAAATAAATGGAAAATTCTAACAATATAATAGGTAATTACCACATGTTATAGCTGGCACATACAGAAGTACAGTACTTTGTACTTTGGACCAGTATAAGTTGGTAATAATTGTGTATAGCTGGGGAAAGTGAGCAATTAGTTAATAGCTCATGTTTTATTATGTATTATATACAAAATGAGTACTTCACAATTAATTACATTGTCTTAAACAGTTATTCATGGCTACTCCTATTTATAAAGGGTTTATTGTTTACCTTCTACTCCCCTGGTAACGAACCCTGCAGGAACCCTTTTCCTCTGGTGTCACGGCAGTGGGTATGTTTGTGTATGTATTTTTGGAGAAACATAACATTCATTGGGTTTCTGTTGCATAAATGCTCTCTGTTGCTGAGCAGCCAAGCCATGCTACCTTCCGCTCTGGCACGGTCTCAACACACAACAGCAGCTCTGCTACAAGTCTTGACAACCGTTTTTTTATTTAAGTGTACACATGAAAACAACTATCCAACTATTACATAATTATCCATTAAATTAATAGAGTTTTCCATATGTTTACCAAGTAAATAGTTAGCAATTAAAAAACCCGGTGACTGTTTCCAACTATGTAAAGTCAAGAGAAATGATGTGCCTAGTTAAAAGACAAAACAAAATGTTAAATGATTTTTTAAATATTTACATGTGGCTCTATAGTTATTATACATATATTTTTATATACTGCACCAATTATGAAATCTACATAAAAACAAACTAGTCTAGTCCAGATAAACTTGCAGAAAGTAACTAGTAACAATGCCGAAAAATAAATGTAGTGGAGTAGAAGTAAAAGTAAAAGAAACAAATGGAAGTACTCCAGTAAAGTACAAGTCAAACTACAACTGAGAATTGTATAAAAGTACAGTACTGGAGTAAATGTACTCAGCTAGTTCCACCTCTGCCAGAAATGAGCACAGTCTCAAGGTTTTTCTTCTAAATTAGGGGAAAAACAGATGGAGGTTAAGAGGCTGACTGGTGCAGTGTCACACTTGTACTTGTGCACAATATGTAAATAAACAATGGTGACAGCTGTGGTCTGGCAGATGCTGCATCCAGTGTTCATACATTATGTGAGCAGGATAAGAATATCAGGAACAAATGACATCATCAGAACTTGTCCTGTTCCAGTGACTTGATCAACAGTTGTATCTCTGCGTCTTGGCCCAGTTACTGATGGCTCTTTCTGAAACGCTGCCTATCTCATTACAGTAATGAACATTATAATTACCTCCACCCCCTCAGAGAAGAATGAAGGCCATTAAGACACTGGGATTGGCTTTTATATCATTTACTTAGCTCAGGACACTAACCAACAGCCGTTTTCCATCTCAATAAACTCCTCCATCCTTCACGCTGTTGACAGCTCTTCTTTTCTTTCTTCAGACCGACACAGTTTAAAAAGTTTCTATGATAAATAAAAGGACAGTGAGTTTCAATGCAGACTTCTGAACATCTTTATGTAGACTAGGGTCCCTCTGTGTTAGCTTTGATATTAGGACCATAGGATGGTGTCAGTTTTTGGTGTTTGCTACTTTTTAGTGCAAACTAACTCAACATAGACTAATAACACACCTGTATAGTTTCTTATAATAATCATAATGACATGATGTGGTTACTGCACACTGTGTAATAGTACTATAAGTATCAACAGACTAAAGTTTTTTTGTGAAGCATTTCAGTTCTCTAAAACTCAGACATTTTAGAGAACTGATAGAGGAGTGACAGGACCCTGTAGCCGGTCCTATCCAGAGCCTATACAATGTTACAATACGAAATATTAATGATAAAATCTTTATTAAACTAATAGTCACTTATATGAAAACAAACCGCCTCACATTACCTTACCACTGTGTCACAAGCTAACAAGTGGCACAATCACATTTTGAGGGCATCCAAGTAAAACCATTGTAACAATCAACAATTAGCATCTGTGCTGTTAAAATCATAACAAGCAAACCAAGAAACAAAAATCTCTTTAATATTTATTTTAATTATATAATTGATCTTACAATTTATCTATTCTCATCACAAATGAAAGCTGAAAGAAACATTAGCAGCCTTGTTTGCATTTTATTATGGCATATTAGATCTGTTGCACAACAGTGGTCTTAAATGAGCACAACATGGTGTGAAAATAGATTTGAATTTCCAACTAATGACTTGCTGATTCTTAACTTAGCTTGTGCATTATTTGCGCGACTCGGAAACAAGTGCAAACTGGTAATGAGCAAGTACATATATTATACCCCAAACACTGTGGATGGCTGTAAGAGCATTTAGTATTCAAACAACAACTATGACCTCTACTTCCCACAAAACCAGTTGAACATTATTAACTCAAAGCAGTATTGTGACCGAATAATTCTCGCCCGCTAGCCACGGAAAAGAAAAGAAGACCAAAAAGCTGAATTTCATTCTGCATCTACTTGTATTTGTCAGTCCGCATTACACATAGTACCCATTTGTGAATGCATTGTGCTTGGCTGGGATTAATTAACACTTATAATGTAGTGGGAAATCAGGCGAGTCGGGCTTGTGTTACAATAGGGGACCATTTCGGCTTGCAATACTGGACAAAGAGTTTACCTTCGAGGTGTGTGCTTGTGTGTGTGTGCTGCTGCACTACATTGTATGCTATCATGCTGAAACATATGGACAGACAGGTCCTTTGTCACTACTGTAGGGGCATGTTTGACATGCTTTGATATAGAGGGGCAAACAAACACAAAAGGACCATCCCACTCACTCAGTGCTACCCTGTCATTCTGTCATAGCAGAATGTGTGTGTCTGTATGTGTGTATGAATCTGTTTGAGTCAGTGACCAAGAGAAATGATATTTAGTTGGCTAAGATATTGGCTAAGCAGGAATATAATAGTGTCATTATAGTTACTCATCAACACAGAGTATCTGTGTATTTGTTAGTTCACGTCATAGCGTTAAAGTGCTTTTGAGGGATTGTTTTCATTTCTTTTTCATATTTGTCTGATACTGTATGGTCACTAGCTGTGTGTTCATATTGTTGAAATTAGTGTGCATTATTTGCAGTACCCCACCAGCACCTATGGGTGTCCCTCTTTTTCTTCAGAAGTCATCTTGTGCTGCTGTCCACCCACACTGTGGCACAAAAGAGCAAGAGTGTGTATATGTGTGTGAGTGTGACAGAAAAGGCACCTGTGCAGCAAAAATGAATTTCAATAATATATTACTATACAAGTCTGCTTAAACATAGCTAGTTAAACATTTTGCGAGTTTTCATTTTGTAATTACACAAAAGCAAACAGTGGATTTGGTTCATGAAATCAAACATGTTAGAAAAAATTGCTATTCACATTTTTAACAGCAATTATTTAAGTAGTCATTTTTCTTCCAATCATCTGACAGACAGCAGTTCAGGTAACGAATAAAGAAATATGGTTTGCTGCTCCATCTGTGGCTTAATCCAAGAGCATAAGGGCATTCTGTGGTATCCTGCTCATTCCTCCTGTGTGTGCACTTAGAAGAAAAGTAACACATTTTCACATTTACAATGGTGTCCAGAAGTCTGAGACCACTGGAAACAGAAAATTTGAAAACATCAACATTCAAGACTCTGCACCATTTCCGTAAGTTTAGATGTGAATTGTGAAGAGAATTTTTCTTTATTCTTCTTCAAATTATAATTCTGTTATTGTTATTTCTGTCTCTTTGGACTTTTTCCATATCTGAATAAAGTGTAAAGGTCCCTGGGACAAAACCGTAAGACTGTAAATTATAAACTGACTTTACTTGAAAGGCTGATATAATGAAGAGGGTTAAAGTATAACAGCACTTTCTGTGATATTCAAACACACATTGCTTCTTGCACCCAACAGATGTTCAGGCTGTGGCTGCATAAGATGAGCAGTGGCCTTTCAAGAGGTGAGAATGACAGCTGTAGCTAAAGACCCCACAGCCAAAACACACACTGAACTTGTATTCCTTGTCCTTATTTATTTATGGGATGGCTGGAATGAAGGCAGCAGTAAGCTCAGCTTCTGAAAGGGATGAAGAATTTGAAAGATAAACGAACATGGTTTCAACACAGCAATTAAAAGTGGATCTGGTGGGTTTTACCCTTGTTGTACCTTTAACCTCAGACTTATCAGTCCTAATGCCCCCTGACTCCATCAGGAAGATCTGCAGTGGGTTTGAATTGCACATAAACAATAGAATACTGTTGAGCAGCTTGTTGGTGTTTGGAACCGATCCCCACCACCTTTTGTTCAAATGTACCCACTGAAACAAACAACACTTTCATTTCCTTGGAAATTGCCAGTTTCTGCACCTAAAGAGCATTTGAGTGTCTGTATTTTAACACTGGAATTTGTGGAGGAAGACATGAGGTGGATGTTGATCAGGGGTAGACGTCTCTGAATTTCTTTTTTGGACTCACAAACCCTCACATCAGGATCCTGCATAGTCTCTTTCTCCCTGACACAAACACACTTGGTCTGATCACATTTACACTAATGAATTCTTTGACGCAGGAGGAGGTCACTTAAGATTTAGTGCTGTGGTGTTATATTGTGTCATTTAAGTTCAACCATGGTGAGACAGAACTGGATTGAAGCAATCAGAGTAAAATTGTAGTGGAGGCTAAACCCTTTCTACACTCAGCAGGAGAATAGCTAAATATAGTTTACATAACGAGTCAGAAGGTACACTATCAATTATTCCTGAAGACACACATACAAATTATTTAGACTGTTTTCTAACTATTGCTATTTCTATTTCTATATTTATATGATAAAAGAGATTGGTGTAAACACCTTTAAACAATACTGGATGTAGCCTGATGATCCACCTTTGTCTCTGGTCAGAGCACAAACTTGCTGACACTCAATTCTTAACATGACCTCATCTATTGCTTCAAAAGTGTCCACAGCTTATAATACATAGGACTGGACAATGGCACAATGTAAAACATCTACAGCTCCTCTAGTTCAGCTTCAGTAAACACATGTGACAGAACACCGTTCTAGAGAGAGCAAGAAACTTGTACAAAAACCAGTGTACAGGCCATGAGAGCTGGCTACAAAACACTATTATATCCATCCAAATAAGTGACAGCAAAGCCCTGCATTATTGTTGTGAACAGACTCTGCAAGCACCTCAAGTGAGAAAATTCTGAATATGGGTTATTTTATACTGTAAAAACCCACATGTAACAGATCCTGAATGTAACGGGTTGCTTGTTGGACTATGGCCCTCCCAGATATTAGCCTAAGACAGGAATATTACTGAAGCATATGACTGAGCTGACCAGGCAACAGACAACAACCCTGTTTAAATCTTCATTCTGCTCTCCGATTGGCTGGTCAGCTGGAACAAACATCAGGCAGTAGCAGCTCTTGTGCTACTTGCAGCGGGAGCAGCAGTCGTGATATCAAGTCAAGTCAAGCTCAAAATCACACCTGAAAGTCCACACTCTGCAAAATCCAAAGTGATCATTAATAATAACACATAACTACATCAAAACATATAGTTATTCAGAAGGAATAAAGTGGAATACACTTGTAGTGTTGCTAGTCAGTGATGAAGTTGTGAAACGATATGAACAGTATTATCTACAGATCTCATGGTTTAAATTCAAGAGTGGTAAAGAATGTTACTTACATAATCATAACATGGTTTTGTCCAGATCCATAGAACTCACCAATGCTTCTTTCTGAAATCATTATTGACAACATTTAGCAGTAATCTTTGTTTAGTCCTTGTCTGTTATTCCAGACATGCCTGAACTCACTGCAGCTCATTGACTTGCTCACGGACACTTCTGTTGAGACGTGAAGTCTAACTTGTGAACACACAGGACTCATGGGAAAAGGTGTTCTACACTACATAAGCAATGATATTAGATCTTACAGCATGTATCTTAACACAGTTACAGTTTTAGTTATCAGTGATGTTAGATATCTTGAACACAAAAATGATGAAAATTAAGCATGGTGGTATGATAGTTATTAGACACTTATTTTCTGACATGAACAATGAGTTTTGACATTTTACTTTAAGCAGACTTTACAGACAATGACAGGAGGAAATATTCATTATGGTAGTTAGCCACAGAGACGCTATGGGTAAGCTAGCATAACTTGTTGTTGAAATGTGTGCTTAATTGTGATTTATATATGTGTTATGAATTTGTATATTCAGTGTGTATATTCAGTTATTACTTAAATGCTGTTGATATGTACAGTGCTGTGAGAAAGTATATGCCCTGTTCCTAAATTGTTATCATTGTTTGCATATCTGTCACACTTAGAGGGTTCAGGCCATCAAACAAACTTTAACATTACACAAAGATAACCAGAGTAAATACAAGATGCAATAATTTAATTGATTGATTTAAATAATGATTTTTTTAAGGCCAGGCTTTGACAAAACTAGAATTCATAGTTCCATCAATTATGGCAAATCATTCAGGTCCTGAAGCTGCAAAGCGGCTCCAGACCATAACACTTTGAGTCCTATTACATGTGGCATAAAATTAACACACCATCTGATAAAAACAACATCATATCAACAGTCAAACATGGTGGTGGTAGAGTGATGGTCTGGAGATTCAGGACCTGGACGATTGCCATAGTTGACGGAACCATGAATTCTGTGCTCTGCCAGAAAATCTAGAGACACTGATCTGAAACACACTAAAGTTTTGGAGTGGACTAGCCAAAGCCTGGACTTAAATCAGATTAAGTTGCTGTGGTATGACCTTAAACAGACTGTTGCTTAAAAACTCTCCAATGTGGCTGAATTAAAACAATTCTGCAGGTAGAGTGGGTTAGAATTTCTCCATACCGATGTGACTATCGCAAATGCTTGATTGCAGTTGTTGCTGCCTGTTATTAGGTTTAGGGGGCAATTTTCACAAAGGGCCAGGCAGGTATGGACAGCTTTTTCTCTTAAAAATGAAATCATTATAAAAAAAATGCATTTTGTATTTTTTTGACCCCCCCAAAAATAAATAAATAACAAAGAAACCCGAGAAGGGACTAAATAGTTTTTCACTGTAGCATTTAAATTATACCTAAAAAACGGAAAGAACATACTGCAAACAAAACAGTATCTTTGTCTGTATAATGTTTTGTTCAATTCAACTCAATTTATTTATATAGGACCAATTCATGACAAAAAACATTTCAAGCTACTTTACAGTGTAAGGCTTAAGAATTTAAAAATACAACTTCATAATAAGAAAAACCCAACAAATCCCCCTTAGGCAAGCACTAAGGGAACAGTGGAGAAGGAAAACTCCCTTTAACAGAACAAACTTCCAGCACAACCAGGCTCAAAGTGGGTGGCCATCTGCCTCGACCGGTTGGGGTAGTGTGAAGAAAGACAGCAGAAAGAAAGAAAGAAAGAAAGAAAGAACAACAGGTCACAAAACAATAACAACAACAGAACACTTGGCAGGTTGGATGGACCAGCAACTGAACACTGGGAACACAGCTTCAGGCTGAGGATACCTGCAGATAAAGAAAGTTATTCAAACTGCCACTGTTTGAACTGCTACAGCTTGATCTTGTAAAATGTGGACACATCAGGTCCAGATTTTGCCTACATGGTGGCTAGACCGTCAAGGCAAAACCTGGACCTGATGAAATTATTGTCTCCCTCAGTGTAAAATTTTGTAGATCTGTATTTTCTGAACCCACATCATCAGTGCTAAAAATATACATAAGAACAGTCCACTTTTCTCTTTCATTAGTGAGCTCACTTATGAAATAGACGATAAATAGTTTCCCGAAAGTGAAGTCTATCTTTTTTGTTACAATATAATCAGTGTTTGTCAGATTCAAAGACTGGACAAGTGGATTCCTTACAAATGACTGTATATTTGACATACTTGCCACACCAACTGTTAATGTAAAGTCCAACCTCCCACCCCATACTATACCTTCTAATGAAAGCTCAGTCTCCTACCTGAAGGACAGCACAGTCTGTAGCTGATAAAACATGACATGAAGGAATGTTGAAGTTTGAGAGAAAGGCTTTTATAACTTAAAATACTATAACTGTTTGATGCAAAAGTATTGGATGCCAAACATTCCACTCTTCTGTAAGTATAAGATAAGATAAGATAAACCTTTATTCGTCCCACAGTAGGGAAATTTCCATGTTTTTAAGCAGCACAGAATATACATTGTACAGCAAAAAAAGAATATCAAAATACAGTATATACAGTCTAAAATGAGAGAAAAATAATAAATAAGCATAAAAGAAAATATATTGCAAAAGTACACAATCACACAAGCAGTTGCACCATGGGACAGCAGCAGGGATAAAAGACCTTCGATATCGCTCCTTCAGACATTTAGGATGTAACAGTCTGTCACTGAAGGAGCTGCTCAGACATGACACTATGTCATACAGGGGGTTTGAGTTGTTGTCCAGCATGGATGATAGCTTGGCTACTATCCTCCTCTCTCCCACCTCCTGTACTGAGTCCAGGGGCATCCCCCAAACCGAGCTGTCCTTTCTGACCAGCTTCTCCAGTCTCTTCCTGCCTGCCGTCGTGATGCTGCTGTACCAGCAGACCACTCCATAGAAGATGGCTGAGGCCACCACAGAGACATAAAAAGTCTTTAGTAGTGCTCCCTGCACTCCAAAAGACCTTAGTCTCCTTGGCAGAAACAGTCTGCTCTGTCCTTTCTTGTATAGTGCATCTGTGTTGTGTGACCAGACTAGTCAAGTTTATTGTTCAGCTGAACACCCAGGTATTTGTAAGACACCACTCTCTCAATGTCCATACCCTGGATGTTCACCAGTGGACGAGTGGAGTGTGAGCGCCTGCAAAAGTCCACCACCAGCTCTTTGGTTTTTCCCGCGTGGATCTGGAGGTAGTTCCGCTGGCACCAGTCCGCAGAGTTCTGGATTAGTTCTCTGTATTCACCGTCATTGTCATCCATGATCAGGCCGACAATGGCAGAGTCGTCAGAGAACTTCTGCAGGTGACAGGATGCTGAGCTGAACATGAAGTCTGCAGTGTAAACAGTGAACAGAAACGAACCAGAACCGCTCCCCCGTTCCTGCGGGGCCCCTGTGTTGCAGGCAACCATGTCAGACTCACAGTTTCGAGCCCTCATATACTGTAGTTGGTTTGAGAGGTATCCCACATACTCTGAAGCAATTACTGTATAGTCATTATAACAACAACTAATACAGCATAAATGGGAATCATCAGCAGTGCAGTCAACAGAGAACTTACCTTCTCAACGGTTCCATGCTTGTTGTCTGCAAAGACGTCTGTGGAATACATCATTTGAATTATCTATACTCGTGTTCTTTAAAAGAATCAATAGAGATCAATAAAGATCTTTGAGTCTTAAAAGTGAAAAAATATACAGTATAACCATTCATATTGAAGTGAAAGCTTTTCAGATTTATCAGTTAAGATGAATGAGGTGATGAGTTTAGATTTTTACTAACAATTGTGAGTCCAGCCGTGTTAAATGGATTTTAGGGAAACGTTTCAGTTACAAGGTAATAAAGTACATCCGTCCTGTGTAGTACTTTAAATGATTGCTGACATATTCAGTAAGTGAGGCCAGATCAGATGTAGAATCCCTCCAGCATGTTCTGGTTCAACCACCGAACCTTCTACCAGTTAGATATGTCTGGAAAACTTCCAATGGACCAGGAGGCTTCCTAATGCATGGTTGAACCACCCCTACCTCAAGTGGCCCCTACCTCGACGTGGGGAAACAAAGGATGGATCATTTCTATTTTGGACACTGAAAATGTATTTTTGATTGATAAAAACATACCACACTTCACCGAATAAAAAAAAGCTGTAGGTGCGTCTTAAACAGCATTCCTGTGTGTCAAGAAGACAAACTTCTTGAATGCTCAAACCAACTGCTAAGTACCCTTATGATTCTTCCAAGCTTGACGAAGGAACTGCTAAAATATCTCTGTGTCTCTGGCTGAAGTGGAGACCACTACTGAGTCAGATTTAAGATGCTGCGCTGACAGCAGCTCTACCTTGAATTATTGTACAGGCCAGACACACACACAGAGGAGGGAATGAATAGAGTTAAAAATGGAAGAAAGGAAGAGGAGAAGGGTGTTGGTATAGAGTGTGTGAAATAGAAGGGGAGATAGAAGTGGAGGAGCCTAGCACAAAGCATATAGCTGCAGGAGAGGCTTATGTTTCGACGGCCATGTCAAAATGCAGTGCACTCTGCTGCTGCCTTTATCTTTCTTATACCCGCTCTGCTCTCCTATCTCTGGCCTGCTCTTCTTCTTCCCTTCTCTGTGGTTTCTTTCCATCTGCATGCTGGTCCTCCTCTCTATCTCCCTTCCTCACTCCCTCCCTTGACTCTCTTTGTTTTCTGCCTTTTTCTCCTACAATGCCTTATTTTCACGCAGGCACAGCACTATAAAGACAGCATCACCACAGAGCATATTGGTACTCCTCTCTGTCCTCCTATCTGTGCCCCCCCTCTCTTTTTCTCTCTCTCACACACATGCACACACAAAACATTTCAGCATGGAAATTGAAATAATGATAATGTATCCCTCAGTCTGCATCAAAGTATTGCCACTTCAAAAAAATGCCGGCAGGCATGAAATGCAAA
>OMLM01012010.1:0-18570 GCA_900302695.1 Helostoma temminkii
TTGTGAAAATATTTTGTGTGAACATTTAGTTTGAAATCAATCATTTAAGATTAGATATGAGGTTTAGGTCTATATCCAAGTCTGCGTGCAAGATCAGAGATCATGTACAAAGTAGCTGCCATTACCCAATAGTCCCCAGTTCAGTGGTGTCTTGATGGTTGAAGTTGTCTAAATTAAAACAGACCACATCAAGCCAGGGACCTTACAGCTAATGTAACATGGTCTAATCAATAAATTCCAATAAAGGGGCTGTCCGTAACCCTTTCAGACTACTCTGAATATCTGTGTTAAATTTGGTGAACATGCAAACAGGAATACAATTTCAAACTTGTTTTACAGTTGCATCTTACTGGCCCATATTAACATCCAGACCTGGATCTTTCTAGTACAATTAAACAGTTCACTGCTGGCAACATAGAGGTGCAACCAAATAAATGCCATTTCACAGGGAGCATAGCTACAGATAAGATGTAGCGATAATTTGGGGCAGAGGACAGCAGTATGGTGAGTGCACAGTATACAGACATTAGCATAACACACTACACAGTGTGGGATGGAACAATGACTAATCCTACATGACACACACTCTTATGCACGTGTACAGCTCACCTACTGAATATTAACTCATCTTCCTCTGTCATCCATCTAGTCCTCTCTCCTCCTTTGAAATGGTGATGTTTAATTGCAAAAAACAAAAAAAAAAAAAAAAAAGAAGAGAAAGTTTGCCATAATCACATTTTTTTTAAACAATTCATCTCTCCCCCTCATTTCCTCCTCGCGCTTCAAGGATGGAAGCAATAGGCCACTTCAGCCAAATGCAAATGATCTAAAAGGGTCAGTAAGGAGGTTAATGGAAATTCTCTTTTTGCAGCTAAGATGCAAATCTAAATGCTGCTACACACACAAATAGTTTTTTATGAATTAAAACTAACATTTCTGAAGTGAAATAAATGTAACTTAAGTTGAAGACTGAAATCAAAGTGAATGTCAAATATTAGAAGTGAAAATGTCATTCATGTTTGTGTGGTATTAGAAAAAAAAAATACAACATGCACATATGTAATCACCTGGCATTCCATGATCAGGAAAGCCTGAATGAATTAAAGAGTTTTCACACATTAGTGTGTTTGTTCTGGACTGAATTATTTGAGAAGTTTGTAAACTTGTGGTTTGGTTTCTTTTCATACAGAAAAATCCAACTGTACCAAAATAAACTGCATGAGAGCAACCTCTCTGCTCATTGGTCTGATGTGTCTGGTGCAGGAACAAAAAATAAATAAATAAATAAATAAATAAATACAGCAAGAAAATCCTGTGTTCTGGACTTCTACTGTTGTTACAATTACATGTTAGTGTATTCTATTCTCTATACCGTTTATTTCAGAGACATTTCATATTTCTCCCCACAGTACCAGTCTTCATTTGGGCAAATAGGGCAGATCTGCGGTCTTAACAAGCAGGGACTGAGTCTATTCCCAGTCTCATTTAATGTTTAGTGTTGGATAAAATAGCACCAAACACCTTGGTACTGCATATTCATTAATTTGTCATGTCGCACCATTTTTTCTAGTGCAAAGCAGAGGGAATATTTTAAATGTACATTGAAACTGAATAATGAAAGCTTTGGCTTTTTGATTATATATATATAAAAACCAAGAGTGCAAGAGAAACTGTGTTTTTATTAAGATGCAACATGAAATAAGCCAGCATGTTACATCATCACAATGGAGACCATGATTAACACATTTGAGCATACGAGCAAAAGTCTAAAAGTAAAACAAACAAACAAACAAACAAACAAAAACAAGGGTTTTTTTTTTATTTATACCTTAATGATAGCTGTTCAGTACTATGACAGTTTAGTGTTAACAGATGGTGTTTTCACAGTCAGCATCTTTTGTCTCTCCAGTCATGCATGCAGCTTATAACAATCCCTCTGCATGTGAGCACTTCTAGCGTGGAATCTGCTCCACTGCATTTTTTTTTTTTGCATTAACTCTTACGTCACAGACAGAACATAAGCTTTACTTTGCAAAGATTTACATTTTATATACATGAGAAAATGCTGTCAAGTGCTGACCCTTTAACATAGGCTAAATGTTTTTCTCCACTTAATTTCTGGGAAGCCACAGTTCACCAGCTGACAACGTCCTTAACAATTGTCTGCAATTGAGATTGATAGTAATATGGACGACTGAGCAGCAGTGAAGCATGCCAGGTGTGGGTTCATCAATCAAATCAAAGTGTGTTACGAGACATGTTTCATGAACCAAATGGCTGGTTTTGTTGATGACATCGAAAGAGTATTTTAATGTTTCATCAGTCGCCCGAGACCATGTCAATCAAATCATCTCCAGCTCTTGTATTTCCTGCCATAGGGTGAGACTGTTGCTTGTTATCCAGGGGTATTTCCTCAATAGCTGAGTGTATGTGTTTAAGTGAGTGCATGTGATAGCTTCTCTTGATGTATTTAGACTTGGTTTGTACTTGCAGGACAATATATCATGTCTTCTGGCTCCCGGAGTGAGGAAGCACACAACTCCCTACCTTCCTAAAGGATGCAGCAGTGGGCTAACTGTCCAAACAACCAGAATTTATGTTTAGTGTTGCATCCTGTGGGCTCTATGGCACATCACTCCTGTTAGATTTGGGTACAAAAGTTAAAGGGACTGCAGTAGTGGTGTTCCTGTTGAAGTGTCATAAATTGTGGTTACATGGAGTGAGTATCCTGGATTCTCATGCAGGTGGTTCTAGTTATTAATTAGGCCTAGTTGCAGTTGCAAGGCTCAGTTTGCTGAGGCATGTTTTTTTCCCTTTTTCTGACAAGCATAACCCTCATTTGTTTGGATCTCTTGATTTATTTTTATGCACATAACAGAGAAGAAAAACACAAGCCTCAGCAAAAGGTAATGGAAAAAAACAGTGTTGGATAATTATGTTATAAAATGAAGATTTCAAAATAAGTGTGATTTCTCCTCCATTGCAAAATGGTGCATAATGTTTATCTCAAGCTGAATTGAGGATTTATGTTGCAAGGAAACTATGTATGTGATGAGTGCTAAGAGCTTTAGAAACAAACAACACACACTAACTGATATTCTGTGTATCTTTACAAACAAGGTCCTGGAATTGTATTTTTAAATTATAATTTTTAGTGCCCATTGGGTATAACAATAAAGTCCTCAATGGGGTTTGAATGGTAATTTATCTTCCTTTAAAAGGATGAACAACAGTAATGGGCTAAAGTCAGAGCTTCAATCAAAATTTATAGCACCTGTGCAGGTTGACTGCAGGTGTGTGAAGGGGTTTTAACCAATCATAGATGAACTTCAAGGAAACTAGCTGTTCACCATGTTTAAATTGAAGAAATGAAGGAAGTCGTAGCAAGGTGTCCCTGCAATTTTGAACATGTGCTGTATCAAACCTACATGCATGAATTTGGGCTATAATTATCTTTCCTTTGGTCTCACACATTGCAAATGAGACCATTCCTGCCCTGTTTTCACTTTGTTCCCTTTTCAACATTTTCTTTAACATCATCATTTAACATTTTCAAAGCCTTTGTAATCAGACACTGTTTTATGTATGGGAATGTGTTGTGCTGTTATGTTAAACAACGTGTGTATATGTGTGTGTGTGTGTGTGTGTGTGTGTATGTGTGTATATATATATATACACACACACATACATACATATATCCCTGGACTTAACTTTGTTTGTTGAAGCAAGCATGGACACAGAACATAACATTAGCATTAACATCAACATCACTTCTCAGAGAGTAAGAAAGACATTGGAGACAATTCTTGGCTAGTGAATGTAATGAAGTAGAGAAGATCAAAAATCAGTATGCAGAAGGCAATCAGTGCATCAAATGGTGTGGTTAATGCAAATAAGCTTGTCCTTAATTATCTCTTAACATTCCCATCCACTTATTTCTCTTGTGCTTCTCCTTCCACAGACGTTTGACTTGCTCTTACACATTTTTTCTGTTATCTTCATGAGTTTGACTCCTGGCAATGAATTCTAATATTTCCATCTCAATTCTTGATTAAGAGATTTCTATAACCTCATGCCCAGTGAAATTAAACACTACATACTCTGTGTTAAGTCTTCAATAATCCTTGTATTTATAACCAGCAAAAGAACACACTTTGAGAACAAAACGGGAAACAAAGAATCCATGGCAGAGAGACACACTCCTCTGCATTACTTTACAATACCCAAAGACTAGCTGCTCCTTAGCTTCCGCTCAATATTTTGTGAGCTATTCTTCTGCTCACTGGCATTAATTCAAAAATGTGTGAGTGCAACCTGTGTGTGACTAATACATCCTCATCCTTGGCAAGGCCTCAGCAAGAGCACAACAGCCCACAGAGATTTTAGAGAAAGACATAAAAAGAACTCTTCATGCTCCCAACTGAATTGGAGCTCCTTCTGAGGGTGTGAGACACTGCCAAGAGGTAAGAAGTACAGTCAATAATCAGAGTGTTTACCACAGGCACTAAACAGGAGGTTTCTGTGTACTGCTGGTGAGCATGTAACATTTGTTTTTTAACATACAGACACATAAAATCACAATTAAGACCTAATTTTAAACACATTGTTATATGATGTCATTAATGGAGTGGAACCAAACAGTGGAATTAATGCACACTACTAAGTTTCTGTATGTTTTGAGAAAACTCACTCATCTTATTATTAGCAGCATAGATAATAAACAAACACTTGCATAGGTTTGCATGTTAGTACATTCTACATATTTATTTCATTAGATGTGTATTCATATTTAATTGCAGACTTAATGTGCATTAAAAACTATTCATAAAATGTGAAATTAACAGCATTGTGTCACAACAGCTCAATGAGCTACCTCCTTTGAAAAGGTGGTGCTTTGTGTGTCGCTTGTATTCTCTCTCATCTCTCTGCATTACTAGTCATTAAATTGTTCCTGCAGTTTATGTGCTGTCATGGTATTTGGCAGAGCACTTCCCTTTTGTCATTAACCTAAGTAAAACCAAGTTTAGCATTCTCTGTTTAGACAAGTCATTTTAAATTGCTTGGGTACAGTTAAGATATAGTAACAGTACTTTTATTTAATAAAATATTTTTACACCTAATGGCACCTTGGTGATAAGGTTTGGGCAACAACACTCTTTGACACATTATGTTTGCAGTCACAATTAAACCAAACCACACTTTCAACCTTGACTAAGTAATGCAAGCAATTCAGTTTGGTTTTATATAGTGCCACCTTACAACAAAAATCATCTCAAAGCACCTAATGATCTATGGTTTAAGACCTTACAGAATGTAATCCAACTATGTGGAACTGCATAGAAAAGTAGACAAAAAAAACCCTTGAGCAAGCACTGACCAAAGCAGAACTGGACATGTTCATTTTCAGACTCTGCCATTAGTATAACTATTCCTACTATTCCATTACATGCGGATAAAACAAGTGAGGGTGGATTGCGTGCTGTCATGGCAGATCATGTAAATATCTGTTTGACACTGACAGACTTTCTCTGGTATGATTAATTTTCCTAAAATGCCAAGCCCTGTTCTAATCTTGTGCTCTCTGCAGGAGAAAAAAGTTCTCTGTACAGATGTACTTAAACGTGCCAGCATGAGTATGACTCCCAGTCTGAGACATTTAAAGTTATACCATTTGTGGGAGTGAAAAAACAGATACTAGATGAGTCAGTTGTTTTTGAACATAGTTTAGTCACCATACATAATCTGATGCTTTACAATATGCATTACTATAATTAACTCATGACAAAACACTAGATACCTCCACTGATTTTGTGTCACATTTGGGGCTCAGGACTACATTGAAACCTTTGAACACCAGAAGTAAATAGATCATGCGTTTGAATGTGTGAACTGTGGAAAGACTGCTTCCACCCTGTACCTCCTGATTTTTTTTTTTCAACTTGAACTGTAGTTCAAGTTGTAATTACTTGACATATATTATAATATTATAATGCTTAGGTAAAAGTAATGTCAGGTGATATGTCATGTGATAGAGGTAAAGGATGTTTAGGCCATGTCTGATTAACAAACCAGGGAAAATTCTTAGATACTCTCATTAACTCATACACACACTCTAAAGAAAAATTGAAGATACTTTACAATTGAAATACCAAGGTAAAAATCCATGATAATCTCAATCAATCGAGCATAAATAACTAATACATATCACCCATTAACAAATGCATTTGTGGCATCTGGGGAAGTCTGAATCCACTTCACTGTATGTTCCAGAGAACGTGTGCTTTCACCACTTTCTAATTTGAAATAGAAATGGAATAATTGAAGCACTTAGAAGGACTGAGAGTGGGTCAGTCTACAAACAGAAACTGCACTGTGAGAACGGTGGCTCAAAGTGGTAAATGTCATGTCGTCGGCAGCAGAGAGAGGTGGAGGAGGGAGGGAGAGAGAGGGAAGGCGATGGAGAGGAGACGTCTCATTTTTTGCTCGTAGCACACTGAACTTGGAGGTGAAATCTTTCAAAGTTTCTCACCTTGTTACAGCGTTGGAACATTGCACTTTCTGACAGCCAGATGGGTTTAACTCTGAATTTATTTATATAAAACTTCTGGCAAAGTTTTTGTCGACATTAATGATTTATTATCTTACTCAAGCTTTTTGTGTTTTTTAAGGATTTTAACAGGTGAAACTGAAATGGTAAAGCTGATATTTGATTACAAATGCTCCCAAACATGCAGTAAAATGTCTAAAGGCTACAGTAAAAAGCTTCATGTTTATGCCTGCACACAATTGACGCATACTGAGAAGATTTCCCTATTCAAGTGTGGCACAGGGAGGTTAATCTAGCGCTTATGTAATTTATCTCACATCCTTTACTCAGTGGGGTATATTTATGCAATGCTCCATATGTGTGTGGGTTATCAATATACTGTATGTCTTTACATCAGTGATAGCACTTAATGGCTGAAAAAGTTACTTGCTTGAATGCAAATTGAATGCAAAGAGTTTTTACTACATAACCTGCACCTTCCCAGCTACTTTAAATATTTTCACACCATTTGGTGGATGTTATTTATAGGGGTGTGTGATGATACACGTTTACAAACCGATACACAGCACTGGGTTCATGAAAACAAGACAAGAAGACATTACATACTTTACACTTTGAGAAATCTTTAATGAATATAAAACCCAACTGGATGTTGTTTGACAAGCAATGTGAGAAGGGAACCTGTGACCATTTCATCATCAGTTCAATAGACCAATTAAAGTGAATTTGTTTTAAGATGACTGCAGTGATAATATACGTTATTGCTAAAAGTGTAGCGTACAGTGTCCCTCCACCACCCACATTCTCGTTTGCCAATAGTTATAGAATCACAAAATTAACCCACATTTCTCATGAGATTAGGTCTGTTTTGTTTTATTAGCATCTGTTGAAAATGTCTGCATGAACCCCGATTCGGAGCCCTGTGTGGACGGTCAGTGTGAGTTCCTCTTCTGACCCTGTACTTTGTGAGCACAGTCACAGTTAGCCAAGTTCAACACACTCAAATTTTTTATGTGTTTTAAATATTGATTCAGTTAAATTCAGTTTATTTATATTGCACCAATTCACAACAGAAGTCATCTCAAGGCACTTCACAATGTAAGATTTAAGACAAAATTATAAGGATTTATATAGAAAACCCAACAAGTCCCGCTTAAGCAAGCACTAAGCAACAGTGGAGATGAAAAAGACAGTAGCACGTCTGAACGGCACAGATAATTAATCAAAACTGCATCATATCTGGATGAGGTTATGTTAGTGATACAATGATTCTTTTCCATACTGTTAATGTTGTCTCTCAGTTAAAGTAATTGCACAAAACAAATTGTCAGCTATAATATTCATGTCTATTATTGGTTTAACTCACACAGAAGCTGTGTTCTTTTGTAGCTACCGTGTGTGTGTGCTCTGGCTATCGGTTTATTCTTGTTCCAAGAACTGACCGTGCTGGAACCGTTAGAGGTACTGGCACACGTCCAGCATTACTCAGGCCAGATAAAGAGAGATGAGGAGGAAGAAATAAACTTCTAAATACTCAAAATGAGATTGCACAGAGCTGTTGGGTGTGTGCATAAGCTGTCCCATGGGTGCTTAGCAAGCTGGGGGAGGCCCAGGGCAGCACTGTCAAGAGGCCTTATTTTAATGGGCGATTAAACAGCTCTCCTGGCTTGTCCTCTACCCCTCTCCAGCCTTCCGCACCACCTGACAGTTTCTCAAGGTCAAGTCCTTTTCTCACAAACACATACATCTCTCCAACAACACTCAAGTCACTTCTAACACTGCTCCTTCACTCTCAGGTAGTCTTCACTGCCATCCATCCATTCTGCTCTCATACATACAGATCTCATTCTGATTTGATTCAAACACATATCTCATACAGATCTCATTCTGATCACATACATAGTTTTCTAGGTTTGACTGTTTCTCTAAACTGTGAGACACTGAGATCATAGCTCACATGCAAGGCCTTAATGTGTCAAGGTCTGATGAGAAGATGTCATCTTGTCTGGTATTGTCATCCAACACTGCATTGTACAGTAATATATTGATAAAATGCTTGCATGTCTGCTGTCCAATCTGCTATCAACAATGATAGTTTGATACGCCTGATGATTGGTAAAACCCTACCAAGAGAATATGTAATAAAAACATTACCGTAGTCCATATACCATGTATTGTATGTTGCGTCATTTAGAACAGTGCTGGACTTCTTATTTATTACTGACTAAGGCTTAAATATCTGTGCTCTTGTTAGTCTTTGCATGTATCATGGAAACATACCATGTTCATCTAACTCCTTGAACACAGACTTGAGTTCGAACTCGAGACTCAAATCCATCTTAGTGTATGATTAGCACAAAATATTGTTGTTTTAGTTCTCTGTAATTAGTGAAGGGGCAGCTGTGCTGTTCTGCAACATTTAGGGAGATGTCCACAGTGCTTACACTCAACTGCAGCTGTCCACTTTGTGTGGTGCTGAAGTGATGCTCTCATTTTGAGGGATTGCTCCATGCTGGCTATACTCCATCTTACAGCGTGTTTAAGCTGAAATAAGAGTAATGCTTGAAGGAACAGTCCTCAGTCTAGTGTTGAACTTTAGCTCCCCTCCAGTTGGCCGATCTAAGGCAGTATAAAAGCAACAAATATTGAACTAAATCTTACCATGTGTTTTAGGCACTGAGTGTGTATTCTTGTATTCTTTGGGGTCAAAGGGGGTCAATACTTTCTCCCCTTGTGAATTGCAAGTTGCTTTATTTTATCAAATATTTCATAAATGTATAAAACATACATTTCATTCTTAAATAAAGGAGCTGTGTGGGCACAATAATGAAAAGCTAATCTTAGATTAAGTGTTATTGCAAAACTACAGATCAACAGACCAAGCCATTTTAAACCATCCATCAGTTGTTCATGTATCAGTCTTCCTGCCACTCATCATATTTTCCTGGCTTATTGCTGTTTGCAAACAGGACAGGAGCTTCTGACGGTGTCATCAAAAACGTGACTATAAAGACCCTGAACACACATTAGGAAGATTTTTGGGGGTTGAAGATCAAAATTTCACTTACTCAACTGCATATCCTCCCCTCTACTTTATCTGAATTTACCCCTTTGACATATGCTTACACCTGGATGTAACATTTTACATCCCTTCACTACTTTCCTTTGGGATTATGGAGATTTGGTAGCATATTGTCAAAATCTACCTTAAGCAACTTAATTATCTTTGATATAGCAGTTTCAATTAACACACACACACACACACACACACTGATATACTTTGGCAATGTGTGAGTTACTTCTAGTAAACTTCACATTCTTTTCTATGTAGTTTAAATTAGCGGATATGTACAGTAATTGTGCAGACACATCTAGATTTGAGTAAGTGTGCATGTGTGCATTTCATACTCACCAAAAGCCATGATTATTCCCTTCACTGAATGAGCTCAGTCCATTCAATAAATTGTCTTGATGAAAGGCCCCTTGCCTATTCAATAACACCTGCCACGTCCCTCTCTGCATAGGTGTGACCAATTAGAGAGGATTGATGCTTTTGTCCCAAATCCCTATGAGGAAAGCCATCTCAAATACAGCTAAGGCCTACCAGTGTAGGGTGTTTATCTGTCCTCTGAGGGGGAAAGACAGAGAGATGAGAGGTAGAGCCTTGTATCCTGGACTAACCAGAAAATTTGGATTTTCTGCTTGGTTGCTGTACTGAGCCTGGCTTCAGCTTGGAGCAAATGACTGTTTAATTTGTTCAGTGTTGCAGGTAATTTTTCTCATTCACTTCAGGCAGCCTGGTCCCAGAGTGGCTGCAGGCAAATCGATAAGGCTTAAGAATATTAGAGACCCCTAAAACAAGTTAGGCTGAGATTGTACAGGGTGCACGTACAGCAAAGTATGGAGCTTGAAAGAGTGAAGGTGAAAGTGAGTGATTACAGTAAGAACAAAGGAGCAGAGAAGATTCACTTTTGTTGACAACAAGAAGTCAGTTTTTAGGATGGGGCACTGGCAGCACAGGTGACTAGTTCTGGAGTTGACCTGAGGCTAAACAATGCTGAAAATTCTAATTTAAAAAGTAGCAATGACTGTGTGTGTGTGTGTGTGTGTGTGTGTGTGTGTGTGTGTGTGTGTTTATTATGTTTTACTGTGTGTTTATGTGTGGGCTCAAACTCTTGCATACTCAAGGAAATGGGTATGGCTGTCTATGCTGATTATATTTTACTCCTAATGCCACTCCAATAAAAGCAAAGGAAGGAAAGAGAAGGAATTGTGGGAGTAAGAGGGGAGTTGGCGCTGAGCCTTTGACATGCTGGTGAAATATTGATGAAGTTGCAAAGTGGTGTTTCGCTAATAGTCATCCTTTAACATTTGCTGACAAGCCATTATAGGGCATTTTTCTGTTTCTCATTGGCTGTTTTCTGTTCTTCACCCCACCCTCAAATGTTTCCCTTCTGTCTCATACTTAACATCTAGAGGATAGTAATTACCAACAACAGCTGATGTGCTCAGTTTTTGAAACAGAGGTGTTTGGGGTTAGGAAACAGAGGAATACAAATAAGCGTCACTGTAAACAGAAAAAGAAAAGGGTGCATCTTTGAAAACATGAAATTAACATTGCTCTACACAGCATTGTTTCCCACAAGATACATTTATACACTAATTTGATTTGCTAAATATATTGGATACAGTTGCTGCCTGGATAACATTAACTGGAAATGTTCATCCATAAGTGGGAGTTCTTATAATGTAGGTCATGTGGAGGATCAAATTCAGCTTCCCGTAAGGTGTTAGTATAGGTCTCTGGCTCTTGTAGCTGCCAACACTGGGTATTTTGTGCTGATTTTGCGTGTACTCTTGGCAAAAAATTTAATAAAATATGGAGAATCCAACACATAAGTAACCAATAACTCAAGACAACAAGAAACCGTAAATCAAAGAAAATAAAGAAAATACTCATAGACAGTCAACAGTTTGTTTTCTGTATGATATTGCATTTTCACACTGTGCATGACTTACATGTGCATATATTTTTAATAAAGTTGCATGGTTCACACCACGGTGCCAAGCAGAATAATTTTCTATAAAATAATGGAAATTAATGGTAATTAATATTGCATATATATTACATATATATATATATATATAAAATGATAACAATGCAAAATGCACCATAAACCAACCATACGACTGTTCAGTACAATGTGCTACCACTGTAGTAAGTATAGTCAGCTCTACTGTAGTTTGAATAGAAACAATTATTAGAAGGGGAATAGGTTTAATTACAAGTTGCCCTGCAAGACTCAACAAGCAATTACAAATCAGTAAATAATAATTACTATGGCAGCCCAGCAAAGAAGCTGTCTGTAGAAGAAGCAAAGAGCTCACTGAAAAATGATTCAAGGAGCAAACGAAGGACATAGACATGGCAAATATATAATTTGCGACACAACGAACTGTACTTTCATTCTCTCACTTTCTTAAAAATGCAAGCTCATAATTGCAAATGAACCAGAAAATGCAATAAACATGTAAGTGGAGATCACCCCCATATGATCACCCCCAGGTTATGTGAACTTTGGCAGAAAAACTTTAGAGGGCCAAATCTTAAGTCATCATAATAATAAACTGTATGCTGACTACAAAAAAAAAGTGTATGTCAGAAAAAAGCGAAGGTTTAAATGGTATAAAAGCAAAACTGAGCCTAGATTAAAAAGTCTGACACGAGTTTGAATATGCGGTGTGTATAACTGTGTATGTCTGTATGTAATGAGAGGAACAGTCTTAATCGTGCACCTGTATCCATGCAGACACCTACATTTTGCTCTGAATCAATAGTTGTTCCCTCCAAACGATGTTTCATTCCCCCTTCTAACTTTCACACAATTTCTCACACTCCACCTGTCCACTTTCCTGCTTCTTCCTGATGAGCAGGGAGGCACGGTGTGTAACATTGCTACGTGCAGTCAAACTAATGCTATATTCTATTCTGTGAGGCTATGCAATGTTCACATTTACTCATCCAGAGGAGGAGGAGGAGGAGTAGGAAGCAGGGAGGGCAGCAGAGGAGGAAAAGTGTAGCAATGATGACAATGAAGAGGAGGAGGAGGAAAGGCAACATGACGAAAAGCATGAGAATGTAAAGAAAGGAGAGGTGGAGGAGGAGGAGAGAAAATGTCGTGTGAGATTTGTTTATCTAGGTCATCTATGTCTTACTCTTCACTGACCTGATACTCATGAGCTCTCTGCCTCCCTCTTTCTCTTTTCCCCATCTACCTATATTGTTCATCCACTAGCCATTCCAGCAGGCTGCCTTTTTCAGTCTAGTTCTGCTGGCTTGGATGCTAATGGCACCCCATGAAAGTTTAAATACTCTGAATGGCTCAATAATTTAATAATTACCTCTTAGCAGATGGACAGCAAGAGTTTCCTCTGCCCAGTCTCTCTTATCAAGATTTAAACAGACACTAAGTTAGAAAGAAGTGGAGAGTTTATTTGAAATTTGAGCAAAGGAAATGCACATGAAATTCCAGCATATGTCTATAAGAGTGTGATTACAGTATTTTGATTGTGCGCCATCTGCATGAGGCGATCCATGTTGCACTGTCCTTTGAGAGAAGAATTAGGAAGTGCATGAATGTTCGTGCACACTTTTTTCTTCCGCTCTTTTTCACACATAAATTACAGTTTTCCCGAGTGTGTTCTGTCCACTCTTTTTCTTGAAATGCAATTTGCTTTTCCACAATGCAGATATGCACTTAAGAGCATCTAGTTTTAAACAAAAGTGTGCATATATAAGTGTTCACATTATGACTTTCATGTGGTCCCCACAGCAGCTGTAATTTAAGTCTACTGTATGTTATGGGAGCGCTGTGTACTTTGCAACGGGATCATAATGTGGATTGTGTGCATCACGTCTTCGCTCAGTTTCCTTCTGCTAGCTTCATTTTTCTTTTTCTTTTTTTGAGTTTTCACTTGGGGACCTAAATAACAAAGCAAGCAGAAATGGGCAGGTGAGCAAGAAATATGCTGTACAACATCTAGTGAAGAGAAGAGTGTTTTTGTTAAAAAGAAAAAAGGGACAGAGAGAGAGAGTGAGTAAGGGGGTTGCTTGGGTATTGGCATATCTAAGTACACCTAAGATGCATCTGCCTTCGATACGCTGCTTTGTCATTTTTGATGACAGACAAGAAAATTACAGTATATGCCACAACTAAATGGTTTTAAATGCACGTTTAAACTTCACTTGTTCCACCAGCATTCAAAAGATTGTCAGTGACAATCGAGTCTGTCTGTGTGAACTGATGAAATAGGTTCTAGAACATTGCCAAACAGCTTTGGATGTGACTTTGAGGAACTTAATTGTTATGGATTCCAGGTTGTGGGAGAGAGCTGAGAGGGAAAGAGAGGTGAGTGACTATGCATTTCAGAGATAGGTATAAATGGGACAAGGGGATGGTGTGAGTCACGCTTCACAAATCTCTAAGCTGAGCAATAGTGGACCCAGATCTGTGCTCCCCGTCTCTCCTTCCCTCTCCATCTTTTCCTCTATGGGTTGTGCAGGCCCGAGGGTTCCAGTCTTAATTACTGATGAGAGATGCAGAGCCTGAACACCTGGCCTTACCTCTCAGCATGATTCACTCTGGGATCATTTCTCACCCGATGGTATTGCATGACTAGCACTCAGCCCTCAAATAAAATTTACTGCATGTAGTGGGCTCACGTGTGTGTGTGTGTGTGTGTGTGTGTAGTATGTGTGCATTTATGTGTATGACCCAGGGTTGTCAGGTAGTATAGCTCTTCTGAGTCTCCTGATGTACTGCAAGTCCTCCCTCTGGTTCAGCAACAATATTCCCACAGCCAAAGGGCCACATTAACAACAGAAACACAAACAACAGCAACCAGACGCCACATGGCAGAGCACATACAGTACTTGCATTAACCCTCTGAATCCCTCAGGATACTGTAGACTTTGCACATCAGATTTTCAGGCTTTTCATCAGTTTTTGTAATCAAGACAATAACCGAACAATACATGAACATATCTTCTTACCTATATATGAAACATGATATTTGGATTATTTTATTTGAGCTATTTTTTACCATTGTTCATTTTTGGAACATTAGCATGTATAGATTATATAGAACTAGATTATGTCCTATGGTAAAGTTGAACAAACAATATGTCTGATGGCTAATTTTGTGTCAATAACCTGAAACATTGAAACCACTCAATGCCAATCTCCAGTACTCAATAAATCCTTTTGTTCTGATAGTAATGGTGTTTTGTTGAGGGAAATCAAAGCTAAACCTTGAAATCACATTATGCAGTTGAAGATTTTGCTAATAAGGTCCCAGAAGGAGTGAGTCAGAGAACATTTTTGTCTGGACACGTTTTCACTCCTGTGATATCTGCTTAGATTGCACTTTCATGTTTGACCCACTCCTCCTTGGCCCTCTTCTCTCTCCCTCCTAACACAGTGCCAAAGTGCAGATGCAGAAGATTCTAACATCTGCCTCCTCTCAAACTCCGGTCCAATTAGTGTTGTATTTTTGACAACTATAGCTGAGTCCTTATCAATATGTTTAGCTCTCCACCACCAGCCTCCACTGTTACTTTTCAGTCACTCTCTCCTTTTCCTATTTCATTTTGCTTTTCTGCCAGATTTTCCTCTGTGCACTGTCCCCCCATGTTTCTTATGTTTCATCTTTCATCTTGCTCCTTCTCCTCTTTCTCTTATCTGTCATACCTTCTGATAACCCCTCTCTCCTTTCCTCCCCGCTCTACTCTTACTTCCATTTTTCACTCTGTCTCCCTCTAAGTCCCCTTATCACCATCCATCTCATATCATTCAAGAATTCTTGCTTGTGGTGTGGTGTGGTGTGGTGCCTATTGAACAGTTATCAGAGTCTGCACATTACTGAGGGTGAATGCTGAACATGTGTTATACAGACAGTGAGGGCTCATGAAGATGGGGGGAGCTGGAGGAGGACAGTGTTGCCAGTTCTGGGAGATGGATGGAGGGGATCTGGGGCTTGACTGACAAAGAAAATGGTAATAAATGACTCTCATACCAGTTGACGAATGGACGCACTGGGCTAGGAGTAGAACCAATCACAGCAGATAAACACTGACATGACATGCAGTTTGGGTGTTCTCCATCAATGCGACCCACTTTTCTGTTCTTCTTGTTGTGCTGAACAACAGCGCTGAAGTTTCAAAGCTATGCATTATGCATGGACCTTTTTCTAAGGTCACAGTTGTTCATACGTCCTGCACGCATGGGCGTGAATTTGTGTGTGCATACGTATCTACGTACCTGTTTTCACAGCAGTGTAGCCGTGATGGATGTAGTCCTGTGCTGCTCCACTGAGGCCATTTGTCAGCCAGAGAGCAAGGGCTGGCCACCTGGGTATGATGCACCATGCTAGAGGTTGAAGGCCAGGACACATACTTTTCCACTGTATGTATATATGATTGTTTTTCATCCTCTCCCTTTGAGCATGTATGCCCAACAACCATGGTTCCATAGGATGCACATACACGTGCATTCATTCATTCATTCATTTTATTCATATAGCGTCAAATTATAACAACAATAATAACAATCTGTAATCTGTCATCTCAAGCCACTTTACAATGTAAGGTTTAAGACCTCATATAACGATATAACTTTATCAAATAATGTAAAAAAACCCAACAAATGCCACTTGGACAGCATTAGGTGCCAGTGGAGAGGAAAATACCTTTAGTAGAACAAGGCTCAGGGCGGGTGGCCATCTGCCTCGACCGGTTGGGTTGAGTGGAAAGGGATAGAGAAAAGGAGAACAGCTAACAAAAGAACAACTATTAAGATATACTGAATTATCAGTTCACAATGTGCAAAATGTGTGAAATCTTTGTTAGGTACTGTGATAATAAGAGTTTGAGTTTTTTTTACAGATGCCAAGTTGAAGAAAGGCAACATAAAAATTCTAAATATTATTTATTAGCTACAGACAGACAGAGGACAACAGTACTGTATCTTTCTTAATACCCTGTTATTTTGGTTTGCCTTGATCTGACAAATCATAATGTACTTTAAATGAGGGCATTTGTGCCTTCAGGGTTTGTTTAGTGTAATGCTATTTCCATGATGTGGAACTGCTGTAAATTCACAGTATGTGGAAGACAACTAAATTACTCAGAATAAATTTGTTCTGTAGGGAAGTATCACATGAAAATATGACCCACTACAACCTGACAAGAATATTATTATATCATATTTTATCACTGGCTACTTTGCAGACAAGGCTGCAATTAAAAGTACACAGGGAACTGCCAAGTACAGTGAGTTTTAAATGGTTTCACCCACTGCACTTCATTTTGTAGTCTGATATAATGAGCTAGCCACATCTAACGTACCACTGCACAGCAAACTAAACTTAACACCCTTTAACACAACCCAACCTCAGGCCTGTCTTCATCCCTTAAGTCCATCTTCACTTCTCACACCAGAACCTGCTTGCTGACCAGCCTGCAGCTTTTACCTCAGCATCCTGCTAGCGGCACACACAGCCTGCAGGGACCAGTCGCACTTACTCAACATCAGCTACCCTGAGTTTTCTGCATGGCTCTCCTCCTGTTCCCACACATGTGCACTCTGCACAGCAGGACTTCATATGTGGAGGGAAATATACACATATGACTGTATACAGCCAATCACATGGGTAATGAAGCTATAGTAGCAGACAGACACACATTGCAAAAACACATACTGTCAGTTTGGTTTCCTGCTTGAGCGACTGCTTTTGGTTGTGAACATTGAAATAACAAGCTTCTGGAGTGAAAAGGGCTTTCTACTACAGCTCACTTCAGGCCTGACTCAGGCTCCTTCACTCTCAAAGTGCTAAACCCACAATAGCTCACATGTGGAAGGACTGGCACCAAAAAGAAATCAGAAACTCAAGGTACTCATACACTTCAAGTGAAAAGCATTTGGGAAGTCAGAAAAAGGCATGCTCCAAATAAAATAGTTTTAATTCGTAAATCGTAAACGTTACATTACTTATCTAAGTGTGCATGAAAAGGGAACACATTCTAGTTTCTTATGAAAAAGCCAAAATCTGCTTAACTGATATTAAAGCAAACTTTCAGTGGCTACAAAATGTGGGTCTTTCCCTCGCTTATATTTTGTTTTTGAGTGTGAACCTATTAAAAAAAATGGACTGAGAGTCATAGTTGTGGACAGAAATCCTTCCATATTATGTGTATAAATTTACTCCACAATGAAACAAAGTAACCGCATTTTCTATTTCTTTGTTCAATGTTCCAAAACTACTCATTGATAACTACTGTTATCTATTTATCACACTGGTTGAAATACACAAATTTACCTGGAATTGGGATTGGCCCTGGCTTGTGCAGCCTCATGGGATGGTTTACACTGGCTAAGAAACTAATATGTTATTATCATTGCAATATAATAGACTGGCAGTATAATCAATCTAATTTTACTGTGAAATGTATGACAATGTATTCATTAATGTGAAAATTGTCATGTCTGTTTCCAGATGTCTCCCAATATTTTGACTATATATATTTTTTACAGTGCATCACCAATGGCTGTCCAGTTTTATTAAATCTCATCTTAAATAGTAGTATAGTACAGACAACTGAACTGAACTGTAGAATTAATCTGAACTGTTAGATATTCAGTGTGTGAATACTTCTGCTTTTTTGTCCTTTAACACATTCACACAGGGCCAAGTGATAATTATTGTTTTTATGTGCTAATGATAGTTCTACCACCCCTCTGTATGTAGTTCATCAAGGCTCTCTTGTCCCTTTCACACACATAGCTCTTACTGCATTCTTTTCTTATTTGATACCATATGAATACTACTTAATCTGTATTTTTCCACTCTCTTGACTTTCTTTAACTGGCCACCAGCACCTGTACAAAGGGCCATGACTTATATTATTTCAATATATTATTATATTACCTCAGTACATGTAACAAAACCCTTCTCCAAAAAAAATG
>OMLM01012010.1:18590-39207 GCA_900302695.1 Helostoma temminkii
AAAAAAATGTACAAAAAAAAAACATGCACTGAAGAAGCAGTTTGGTTCCATAAAAGACTTGACTTACTTACTATAGTTTTTTTTCTTTTCTTTTCTTTTTTTTTACATTTGCCTTGCATCTGAGTTTGCATCCATACTAAGCTGCAAATCAGATTACTGCATGTCCTAAATACTAAAGCCTTAAATATGTATGACCTGTCTTAATGAGGTAGTATAGCTTGGAGCAATTTACTTCTAAAACTAATATTGCGCCACTTACATGTTCTAACAAATTGCAAAACAGAGAGTACCTCTGCTGTGTTTGCCTCATGTTGTTACATAAACACTAGCCTGTAGAATGGTTGGACTGACATGCAAATTGCTGCCATATTGTCCAAACAAACACATACTGTACATGCAGTCTTTAACTCCCCAGGATGCAGGCTTTCTTCCAACTCTCTCTGGACTACAGTGGTGAGAAATGGCCTTGCAACAATGAGCCAGCAAAAGACACCAACATGGAGCTAGAGGAGCATGGAAGAACAGAGAGATGCAGTGCTAAGCAGCTTTAAGACAGCACAGAGGGGGCCCATGTGAAGCCCAAATGGCTGATGCTACCCCATATCGCTCCTCCACATGAAAACACCCACACATACAGATAGACACACGGACATATGCATGTTAAAAAACACACTGACACCGATCCACCCACACATATACTTCACTATCGCTGCTGTACACGAGTAACCCAGATGTGCTTCCCACGTATATCTCTTCTCAACACTCCTCCCACAGTGAGAATAAAGAGCACGAGGAAGCAGAACGGAGCACGGTGTAGGAAACACAGGGACAAAAGAGAGAGGTGTATTCTTTACTGAGAGCAAGGGAGGGAGGGAGAGAGGGAGTGGAAGGACACAGAACACAAGGAAAGAAGACAGAGGAAAGGTTGGGCAAGAGAGACGGCAGCGATTAGTCCCAACAGAGCAAAGGATGGAGAAAACAGGGGGGCAGAACACGATGACTCAGACTAGCAGATGAGAGATGGCACAGGGAACAGAGCTCAATAATACATGTCTGGGTCACTCCTTAACACTCTGTGAGTCTGACTCTTTGGTGACCTAACCTCAAAGGTCTATAAATAAATACTAGCAGATCACGATCGGCAATTGCAGGTCTGTAATTACTAGATTATATTAGTTGTTTGCTGTCTGTACCCACCTAGCAAAATAACTGGTGCTGGAAGTTTAGTGATACAGCAAATAGTACCTGGGTGGGCAGTGGTTATCCATCCATTTGTTATCTATACTGAGTATTTTATAGAGGGTCACAGGGATAGAGGGAGAAGAGAGATATTTTAATTGGATGGTTTTACACAGCTAGCATGTGGCTTCTTCTGTTTTGGGCTCTCAGGGTCTCTTTGTTTTGTCAAAGGTCACTGTCATGACATTTTGCAACTGGCCAACAAACTTACGTGACTTGAAATAAAACTCTTTGAAAAATTGCACAACATGTATCTGGCCCTTAATGGCAATTGTGCTACAAGTAATTTAATTTTGCTGTTGCAAATGTTGATGTGTGCATTCCTTTAGTAGATGAATCTAGATCAGCTGATAAAGCACGGATGAATAGTTTATGGTATGCAGCCAGATGCTTCCCCTGCAGGTGAATCTTCAGCTCAGTCTTCATCTCCAATTAAGTGGATCAATCTGAACTGCAACTGACCGGAGAACTGAAGGATATTTGAGGAAAGGATGTTAAAACATGCCCCCTGTGGTGCTCATTGGAGTGTATGTAGAGTTGGATTATGTTTGCCTTTTTCCCATGTGGTCATTTTGTCAGTGGTCTCGTCAGATCATTCAGATTTGTTAATAAGTAAAGTCCAGACACTCTGAACACATGACAAACTTCATAATTTTTGTCCATTTGAGGCAGAAGAACATCACAGTATGCTGCAAAACCCACAACACTGACGAATAAGCAAATCTGGAGAAAACTTAATTCGGAGTCACGCTAAAAGTCCAATCCAATAATGTACTGTACATACTTAATATTATTTTATGTCATCTTGGTAGCTCACATTCTTGGCTGCAGGGTTTATGAAATCCAAAAGTGACTCACGCCTCTCTCACATTGCTGCTAACTTTGACACCATCTTTCAGAGTTATCTTCTGGTGAGTTTTGCATCTGTGGCTCTGCTTCATGCTTGACTAACACATCTGTGTGCACTTGGCTGTGTAGCAGAATAACCACCACACAGCGGGCAGCTAAAGAGATTCACTGAATCGTGGTCGTTTGCAGTGTACAGAGTGCGTGTACACAGAGAGCTTATGTTTTGTCTGTGTGAATGTGTATGTGTTTCGGGTCTATGTGCCTGTACTGTGCACCCATATTAATATTGCATATGCATGCTGTGTGTGGAGGATTCGCTTGAGAGCACCACTCTAAAAACAGATTCACTTTTAATTCATTTAATTTAGGACCGCACCATGTGTTAGACAGAGTTCGCAATTTGATATGCAGCCTGTGCTTGGATGAGTTTAATTACTAAGGCGTCAAGCAAAGTTATGCAGCATATGCATTTTTAGAATATATTGGTTTGGTACTTACATTAGATGCCTATCAATGTGGAAGATGGTTTGTGAATGTATTTCTAAAACAATAACTGATGATGTAGTTTATTAGATTGAGAGACTTCTGCAATGCAAATTCAGCATATCACAGACTGACAGCCAGAGACTGAATCAATGATTTTGTCTATGTTCACACCCATAACTTTGCAAGTGCTAAAAATCATGGAACCAAAAAGAATAAAACAAACAAACAAATAAAAAAATGAAATAGCAATAATAATAATTATGCAAACACCTACTTCATTGTTACTGGTCACACAAATAAATAGAAATGAATGGAAACCAGTGACTTGCTTTGATTTAAACATTCAAAAGTATATATGATGTTTAATGCGAAGGGTGAATGTTTGCAGTCACACCATTATATATACTATACAGCATATTTATAAAAGCATACTATATATTTTCTTTTTAATTTTTTGAGAATGAAGGAAATAGAAAATATATTTCATGAATGAAAACATACCCACACACTTGCACAAACACACACATGAATGCACATAGTAATAAATACACATACTTGTCAACCCATAGGCTCCACAACTGAAACACTGCATACCTGTTTCAAAAAGAGATATAGATTAACTGCAGGCCATAACTCACACAGAGGCAAGGTACAACATGACTGGGAGCTAATGGATAGAACCACTACAGCTGAGAAGAACCAATATTTCTACATTAGATAAGGAATCAATTATATGTTTATATGTTGCTTCAGCTTCTTGCCTGTCTTATATTTCCCCCCCAGCACTCAGCTCAAGATCTTATTAGAAGTACGGTTGAAATGTGGTCAACAGTCATGCTTGAAGAGGTTGGAAACTACCTTTAGAATCATCTTTATCCCCCTACACACTTCGAATACCGTCTGTCCTTTGAGATTAAATAAAGCAGCAAAATTGCGATATCAGTGAAAAAGAGTTTAATCAAGGTTAACAAATTCAATATGACATCCTATCCTATGCTGATTTGTGATTTATTTATTTATATTTAATAGTGCTTCAAAATCCAAAGTGCCAGATGGGGAATTTCCACTGAGACAGGATACGCCTATGACATGAGCTGAAATCCTGAAAATAAGTGTAGACAGATAGAAGGGGAGAGGGATATGGAGAAAGATATCCTCTGCTCTCGTCTCTATCTCGCCCCTTTACTTTGCCATCACTATGTTACTTCAAGAGATGGAGTCCAACTGCATGTGGAGGCAACATAGCAAAAACGAAGAGGACAGGGGACAAATATATTTTTAAAAATTGGTGGAATTGAAATGCGTTGATATCTTTAATGCACAAACATTATCTCCTTTGCTGCTTGCAAACAAAGCAAGTCTCTACAAATAGTGCATCTGCAGCAGCAGTTTTATTTTTAAGAGGCGGTGTTGCTAGGATGGATCAGAAATCAGTGCTTTACCACCAAAATGTAGTTGCCACAAGAAGCTTAGTCTTAAGTATTATGTTTAAGTCGATATCCTGCTTAAGCACCTGAAATTTTTACTTTATTGCAGTAAACATTTACTACTCGGCTTCCTCCCACAGTCCAAAGACATGCAGTCAGGTAAATTGGAGACTTGTAGCTGTGAATGAGAGTGTATATGGTTGTCTTTGTCCCTGTGATGGACTGGCCACGTGTCCAGGATGTACCCTGCCTCTCGCCCATATGATAGCTGGGATAGGCTCCAGCACGCCCACGACCCCTGCAGGGACTAAGCGGTTCAGAAAATGAATGGATGGATGGATGCATAATCATGCCATAGAAGGTACATGAGATCTTACTTTAAGCTACAGGAGGTTGTAGTTCAGTTTTGACATGACCTGCTCTTCAGTTTTCAGAGTGATCCATGTGCACTGGAACCTGCTTTTAGTAGGAGGGCCTGTTTTGCCTTTTTTGCAAGAAACAGCTTTGAGTGGAAATCATATTAAATAGTTCCATATATAACATGAAAATAGAAATAAGTGGGCCAGTGTATCTAAAATAGCCCTATGTACAGACATCCCTTCATCCCCGGTCAAATACCAATTACATATAATAGCTGCAGAGTGTCATTTATGATTACATGCTGACCATACTGTAACCTTTACAGGATAATTAGTAGCTTAATCATAAAAATAGTGAAGATTCTGCAGATGTGGTGCATGTAAAACGTACATTATCATTAGGTGACACACATTTGATTCAACTGCAGTGTGATGGCAAAAGGGATTTAATACTTTTGATAAATTATTTATTCAGTGACGTGAACATGGAGCGAGCTAAACAATGACTGAAGAGAAGGAGCTTCGTTTGCGACAACAAATTAATTAATCAGAAATAACACATTGTTTCCTGATTGTTTCACAGTGGTTATGTTCTAAGCTCAATTAAATGTGATTACACCTCTGCACAACCCTGTTGGGAGGATATTTATAGGCGTATACTGATATAGATTTTGTGTGAATGCAGTTGATGCACAGACTTATCTTCACAGTGTTTAGACATTGAGCTAAGCTGAAGAGGCAGTTTGCGGTGCTTGGAGCTATACACTGCAAACTTGGACAGTCCAGAAGAATGTTTTCTCTCTTGTTTTCAACAATGCAGCCAATTCAGTTTCAATGAGGCATCTGTTTCTCAAGGAGGACACTTGTAAATACTTGTCTTCTTGAGCAGAAGGGATGGGTGGGTACAGTTGGGCCTGAATCCACTGAATCTTCTGTCCTTACTAGATCCAGTTGCAGCTCTGGAGACTATAGTGTACCCTTTTAAAGAATTTTATTCTGTTGGCTACTGTATATATAATTTCTCAGGATGTGTACAGTCTGAAGTTCTTCAAAGGACACAGGAAACAGTGTTTTCTCCGATAAGCGTCTTATTTAACAATGTCTTCGGACATCCTAATGTGGTGTTGGCTCATGTTTCAGTGTACTGAACTGGAAAACCTTCGTTTCTGTGCTGCTCCCCTTCCTCCTCCCTCTCTCATCCTCTCCTTTTGCTCTTTTCTCTTGTTTCCAAATTCCCTCTACTTACATCCCCCACAGCATTGTTGTTCTATATCCCAATTATGCCATAGATCTGAAAGGAGACAACATTCATCATCTAACTGGAACTTAAACAATTCAGAAAAGCTGAGCATCTGTTATGTGAATCATTAATGGTTTGACTCCAGGTTTACTAAAATAAGCAGAATACAATGCAGACATCAATAAATACACACATTTACACAATTACACTAGATTAAACAATTATTTGCATATTTTATTAAACTCTTCTACACCATGTGTGTCTATTTTTGGTCTCGCCCAGTGAAGGAGCCCAGACTGGTGCCAGCAGCCAGAAGCCATTTTTTTTTAGCACTAAATGGCATCCAGCACGTTCAACCCTGTGAATAAGAGGCACTAGACTCAGTGAAACACACCATTACTCCTCCATTGTTTGCCAAAGCACTTTGTCAAGAAATAATTTACACTGATCTTTTCACTTCCAGCGTGTTCAGCACAAGGTCATGTCCAACAGAAATAGCCCTGTAGTGTCTCCATACCAACAGCAGCAATGGTCCCCATTCCTTACTAAGCTGACATGTTTTTATTAGAGTAATATGGGGTTGATTAATATGGTATATTATAGTAAGAGACTCAGCATTTGTTTTTTACTTTGCGAGTGGACCAGGAAATTAGCAGAAGCCTAATTAGCTTTTCTTCTGGCAGTCATGGGATACTTTTCATTCTGTCAATGAGTTTTTAACAAAAAATAGCAGGACAAACCATATACATTATACAATGAAGATACACTAATATGGTCAATCTAAATATGAACTGTAACGTTCATTTTTTACTTTATGAAAAGGCATCAGAGTATGTTTATGTATATTTGGAGTAGACTACTCCAATAGCGAAAAGGCTTACCATTACACCTTGTTATTTTGGGGGATGCATAAGGACACATTAGTGTTTACGCTACAACAACAACAAGTGAGATGTGGTCAAATGGGTCCCCTCCAGTGATTTGAGCGTTTGGATCTCACTTCATCTTGGTGGCCGTTTACAGTTGCGCTTAGCACTGTCCACTCATCAGCTGATTGCCCAGGGCTAATTTTAATACCAGGTATACACAGGCTCTGAGAGGTCTTCTAAAAACCTATAATAGGCTTTTCTTTCCTGCTTTTTTTCCTGTTTCTCTCACTGTTATCACTATGTCCACAAACCCATCATTCATGTCACGCTCAAGGATATTTTGCCAGGGCAATTCTTTTTAAACATAGCATATTGTTTGTTGATAAAAATGACAGCTCTTCAAAATGCCGTATTTTTATTATCATGTAAAATTTATTTGCACAATAATAGTGTGTTGTTACTATTTTTGGTTGTCGCTCTGTATTTAGGTAATACAACATCACTACAAACACATGTGATGACCAAAAAGAGACACATCATGACAAACACTAAAAAGGACATTCATTCATCTTCTGAATCGCTTAGTCCCCACAGGGGTCATGGGTGTGCTGGAGCCTATCCCAGCTAGCATACAGGCGAGAGGCAGGGTACACCCTGGACAGGTCGCCAGTCTATCGCAGGGCCACATATAGACAAACAACCATTCGCACTCTCACTCACACCTGCGGGCAATTTAGAGTTCCCAGTTAACCTACTGGATGTCTTTGGACTGTGGGAGGAAGCCGGAGTCCCCGGAGAGAACCCACGCAAACACGGGGAGAACATGCAAACTCCACACAGAAAGACCCTGGCCAACCCCGGGAATCGAACCCAGGACACTAAAAAGGACATGACACCTTTATTTGTAGTTTTCTTTTTTCAAGTCCGGCTCTTTTACTTGTCTGCATTCAGGGGTCCAATTTTTCATGATGGATCCATGCATACACTGTACATGCACAGTCATGCCTGCATGCAGAGGGCTGGATGCATCAGCATGAATAATAGTTATATCTGGTAGGCATTGATTTTGGTATGGTTTCTATCCAAAGACAAAAGTGCTGCCTTCCTTGCACAGGCACTTAAAGTCACACTGTGGAGAAATTAAACTGTATAGTGAGAGGAAAAGGGTGTAACATGTGGCATATTTGCAATTCAAACTCCAGGACTGGTCTCTTGGGATCTATCATAGACAGCAGACACAACAAGCCGAACACACAAATGAATGCCGCAACGTTCATTTTTTTATGCTTGCTCACTTTCGTTCTTCCCCTCTCTCTGTGTCTCTCGTTAAAGGAGCTCCATTTCTCCATCTCATGTATACTGATTTGAGTGATATGTAGAGCGACCGATTTGGGAGGTAAACAGACCCTGCAGGACTGCTGTCTGCCTCCTGTTTCTCTGCCAACCAGTAAACAGTGAAAACGACCAACTAAGAAGCTTATTATGCAGAATAAGATTGCTTTAAATGTGCCTTTGTAATACTCCAATGAGCACTTAGACGTTTGGATAACTCTGTGGTTGAACTTGAAAGGTTGATCGAGTTTTACAATAGTGCATACAGTATACATAAGGGACCACATAATGTTCAACCCAGACAGTTGGTTAAGGATGAGCAGAGATAACTGTCTGCTACTTTGAATTTGTGTTTGAATAATATGTCTGTTAAGGATGAATTGACAACACTGCTAAATTATCGATAAAATAAAATACCAGAATAAAATGACTGGCAGTGCACTTGTTGTGAATAATAAGGTTTGAGCTGTATGATCCGTTTAGTGAATATAATCACTAACTGTTACAATGAAAGTAAAGTACCTTACCAATTTATTTTATCAAACAAATAGCATGCCATTTTCATTTTTTCACAGCATGCTATCACATCTATCAGATGTGTCAAACATTTATTCTCAGATTTGTTATGGTATAATGGCAGGAGGAAACTGCTACGTGTTGTTAGAGAACAGATGGTTGGATTAAACCATTAAATGAAAAAGTCATATTATTATTATTTCTTTTGATTATTCATGTTTTTTATCTTGAGGACGGACATTTTTAGCATTTGCTCTACCTATCATTCGCCCATTATACCATCATCCTAACAGAGCTGCAAAAAATGTGAGCAGGTGTTATGCTGATATTCCAGTTGGCAGCAGTTAGTTTTGTTGACCATTAGAGAATTCCATCCGAACAGACACCTCCACACCTGGTAAAGAATTTCTTTATCAACTCTGTGCAGTGATTTTTCCAGATAAAGTAACATAATGCTTTCATCACTATCCTTCGTTACCATACATGTGAATGTGTTCTAAGAATTTGCACTGACAAGATGCAATAAGATGCAAACATATTAGGTGAATGTGTACATTTCTTTTCTAAGCATGAATGCTAATGCATTTCCTCTTCAACCCCTTTAAACGTGGCTTTTTATTGTTGTTGTTGTTGTTGTTGATGTAGTATTTAAAAGCGACAGGGACAAAAGTGTGAGTGGTTTTGTCAATCAAGCAATGATATTGAACTGAATTACTGTGAGTCTAAGACATGTTTACGAGTGCCAAGTGTACATGTTCAGCCAAAAGCCTCCTGTCAAAGCTGCTCTGTGTCCTATCGACATCGATTTTACAGTCCGCTGGAGGTGTTATTGAGCATATGAATTAAATAGAAGCTATTGATTTCTGTCAGCTTTAGTGTCCTTCCTTCTGCATGTTTTCACACAACAAAACGGATGAAAAAACAAATACCTTCTTAAATGATATGTACACACAGTATTTAATCTTCACAAATAGCTGTAACATGCTTTCACTTGTCTTGCACGCCCACATCTGATCAAATGTTTCATTCATTGTGCTTTATAGATAATTATTAAAAGAACAATACAAAGACGCATTTTTTTCTCTGTAAATCTATATTTTAATTTCCTCTGATTTGATTGTGGCAACGACAAATAATGTGTAAACGCAACTTGGCTGCAGGCAATTACATGGATCATATCAAGAAAAGCAGAATATGAAAACCAGCACATTTGTTGCATCATCAACAACATTTAAGTATTTTTTCCAAGTATCCTAACTGTGTTCACACTTTGATTCATAATCATTCAATTACATGCACAGGCAGAACTAAAGATTTCTGCAGGGACAGTGAACCTGTCCAATGGTAATATAATCTGCTAGCATTCTTAAAAGAATGCAAATAACACCTTGCTTGCGTTTGTTACAGTATTAATTGACTTTTAGATTCACAGCCCACATGTTAGCTTTTGTGATCTTGCATGACTTTGACTACAACATAAAAATACAGTGTTCTAAAGCAAAGCATTGTGCATTGCTCTTGCATAGCCAGAGTGGCTGCTGAGGCTGGAACTGTGTAACTCTGAGCTGACAGAGGACAGGCTTCTGCTGCTCTTTGAGCATTGCTGAGTTTACGAAATACTCAACCAAAACCTTATGTTGGACACATCAAACACTCCCCACCTGTAAGCATTAAAGATGTAGTTTGAGAAGCTTCCCTTAATACTAAAGTTAGCGCATACCTACATACATACTCTCAGAAACACAAAACCTTTCTCTCACTCCACACTCTCAAAAAACACAGCACATACAGTAGCATTCTGGATACAGAACCGACTTAAGAGTGAGTCACTCAGCTCCATAGGGTTCCTTTATTTTCTAGAAGAGATGAATAAGGACAGGAACAAGCTCTTAACCAGGGATGGGAAACTCCTGTTATGCAATCCCAAATGGCTTATGCACAATCTAATGCCCTTTACTGATTGGTGGTGGTTTTGTTCATCATGTTTAGGAAATCCCAACCTCCCTTATTCATTCTTTTATTTAACAGCATAGAACACTTGCTTTATCTTACACACACGGTCTTTCTCCCACAACTGTGCACTTTTCTTTCCCTTTCCTTTCCCATGAGAGATTATTCTTTTTCATAAAGAAAAGCCAAACAAAGTACATTTTCTTTACCTGAACTGAACCTCTTGATAATGGCTTTAGGTACAGTCCCAATCACAAGTATGTTTTTATTTATTAATTTATCTTTTAGCTGTTCAGTGTTCATAGTTCTGTTGAGTTGCTGTCTGCTGGTTGATTAAAATGAACATCTCTGTGAATAAATCAATGCAAATACAAGAGCAAAGAAAAGCCCATTTCCCAAAGGGGAGAAATGCTATTTGTGATTTCTATTTTTATTTTCTATGACGGCAAAATGATCAAACGATAAACAGTCCTGGTGCAGGCTCAGTAATTACTGTTGATCCAGATTGCAGCTTCTTGACCCCTTTAGTCTTGATTGTGTTTACTGAATCCATCCCCTTACCCCTTTGTTGTTTTTCCTCCTCTATTACCATTATTGTATGTCACTTATAATTGTTGTGTCTTTCAACGCATTGCTTTGAGTCAGACTACAGTGTCACACAGGCATGATGACATTTGTCATTAAAATAATGATCACCATCACCCTACACTGTTGAAATATGACATTCCAAATTGGTTACTAAGGCAGTCAATGCAATAATCACATTATATTTCCGCTGCAACATTAATTCAACACCTAAAGAGCTCTATACTGATTGATGCCTGCCTATGGATTCCCTTGAAACAAGCAGTTTATGCATTGTCTAAGGAGACATTACAGTTGAACTCTAACCACAGAAAAATCAAAAAAAGAAAATCTTACATGAGTGATAATTGTAAGACTAAACAACAGGAATTCAACACTGTAAGGCATTTTAACCCTTCAATGACACAGTCAATGGTAATTTATTCCTCTAAAGGGATGAAAGGAGTTTAAAAACTGTACAACTTTAAAACCTTACTTGTATGTGCTTTAAATAAAACTGTCTGCTTTTTGATATGGCAGAGCAGCTTCTTATTACAGTATTGCTGCTTTATTGGACGGTGCAGAGGGCAAAAGGAAAATGAGCAGGAACACGGTTTGTGCGTTGAAAGCTATGTGAATGAAATATTGGAGCAGAGTGACATTTTCTATAGTAATACAATATACCATCCTACTGTATGTTTGTTGTAATGGATTATTGGTGTGAGTGGTTGGTGAGACGATAGTACTACTGAGAGAGCCTTGCTGTTGTGCTGCTTGGCTGGCTGTTGCTGTCACAGATGCTTGTCCCTGTTGGTGAGATAAATGACATTCTAGCTACCATACTATCTGCTTGAATCCTGAGAGACAGAGACACAGGTGATGCCCTTCAAAGACTATACACCATCAACCCAGTGTGTATCTGTCTACTGCCAGGAGAGCAATGTGCGTGCGTAGGTGGGTGCAAGTGAGTGTGTCTGCACGTCATGGCATGGTAGCATGCTGATTACTTAGCACAATACACGTACTCTTCCATGTATATATTCAATTTAGAAATAACTTCATCGTCTTTAATCATATAAAATTACAGTATGTTGGAAGGAACTCCTTCCTGGGACTTCATCACAGCACATATTACTGTTCTGGATGAGTATCAGCAATGACAAGTTAGTCCCTGTTTGCATGTAAACGCACTGCAGTGCATGAAGCAGTGCTTTGAGGAGGATGCATATTAAAGATATTATTTTAGCCTAAATCATTTATGTTTAAATATACTGTATATCCATTGCATAGCTACTTTATAGTTATAATACTTACTGATTAGCTAAAGGGTGTGTTTTATTTTCAAATAACCATGTGACATCAATATAATGGTCTCAGAACTTTTTTGAATTATAAACTCTCTAGAATAATTTTCTGTCAAAAGACAACAGGTGGAAATTAGAGGCAATTAGCAAGATAATCCTTTTAAAGGAATGGTTCTGCAGGTGGTGGCCACAGAACATTTCCCTGTCCTCATCCTTTCTGGCTAATTTTTGGTCACGTTTGCATTTTGCCAGTGCCCTCACGACTAAAGGTAGCACGAGGTGGTGTCTGCAACCCACAGAAGTTGCTCAGGTAGTGCAGCTCATCCAGGATGGATAAGTTATTTGTTTCTTGTAACTTGGTACACTCGTAGCATTGTTGCAAATAGCAAATGTGTTTTCAGAAATTAATGATGAGTCTGTACTTTATGTATAATATCCCAGCTTTAATGAGTAAATAAAAAATGTGAGATCCTTGCTCTGGCATCACAGTCCATAAAATCCTTGTTAAAGACAACAGTTGGTAGCAGCAATTACAAGACAAACATTTGCTTCAGTGACAATCTCAATTCCAAACATCACCTATTTCCTTTGGCACTTAGTGAGTGTAAAGCTGCCAACAGCCTCACTTTGAGCCTATAATACCACATCCTGAGCACCCCACACTCAGAGTTAATAATGCACCGGTAGCTGACTGTTGATGCTGCCAAATCTCAGTAGTGACCACAGCTACACTACCATCTCCTCTGCTTCTGCCTTCAGGTGGGGAGCCTGACCTTTGTGAGCGGCCAGCTGGAAAATGTCAGTGCAGCGTAAACTGTTAGCGATCTCAATTTGCGGTGGCATTTTCTGAAGCCAGACCCTCCGGCAGCCATAAAAGGGTTGTGCCATTGTTGCTTGTGTATGTTGTCATTAGTTTTTCTTTACATATGTGTTTGGAGTGTGTGGTTGTCGAATGACTTATTTGATGAAGGTTTTGCTTCCCGAGCCTCTCATTGTCTACTCTCGGTATGTTTTGGTTGTTTTTTACCAAACTACTTCTGCTTCTCCTGCTCACATTTTGTGTTGAACCTTATCTCACCATTGGTGGCTACCGTTACATAAATTCTTGCTATGTGCAGTGAATGCCTGAGAGATCAAAATTCCAAACGCTGTCGCAGTAGGCAAAATAAGCAACAGATAAAAAGATTAACAGTCCCCTCAGTTAGAATATGTATGAGTCCTTTGAAAGACTTAAGCACGAATCAGACTGTCTAGTCAGTCTTTTAGCCATGCAGTCTAAAAATTCAAGGTTTTATGTGTAAAGTATGATCAGCTAAATCCCTACAGCTGTTTGGGTCTATTACTGAAAGAATGTCTGGCTTTGACTACTGAATAATGAAGGGACTCCTCAGGGAGCTGGGCGAGGCGACTGATACAATCTTAATATTGTCGAATCAGCCGAACAAAGGAGGCATATCAATGGAGAGAATAAATGTAGCCATTACAGAAAGGTATGGCCTTGCAGACGGCACCCATCAAATGGCAGTCAGGACTGTTTGCTTACCATTATGTTAGAAGTTTCCTAAAATGGCTTGGGCTCAATATGAGCAGAGCATGGACCGATGACGAGAGACCAGCCAGAAACAATCTTGTGAGTCTATTTTTGCAGTTCGCTCACGCATTTGCTGCCACACATGCACAACAGCAGGATCCTGACAGGATAATTTATGTATTTAATTTCTACATCTTCATTTATTAACTCATTAAGAGACGAATATTCCAGATCTGTACTATACAAAACAGCACTCCACCACACCAACCTTCCCTTGGGTCCTAAAACTCTCTTGCCTACTAACTAAGCACTCACTTGCCCTCCATAGTTCACCTTGTCGAACTTCTTGCTCTGGCACTGGGTACTTGAAAAATGCTTTAATAAGTGAAAAAACAGAAAGGGTGATCTTCCCATCTACCATGAAGTGCTGCTCTCATTTCAGAGCTTTCTCTCTGGGTTTGTGTGCAGAATATCCTGGGTCTAGAGGCATCATGAGGTGGGGAGAAACTTCAATTAAAACTTATGCCTGAATGAGTTATGTCTTTCTGATAGAAACAGTCATAAATGCATAAGTAAGTCATATGAATTAATCAAATGCTTCTTTCGGGTCACACACTAGAGAGAAGAATTGATAGTGAGAGGACAAGGTTGAGCAAAGGTTACAGACATTTTCAGGCTAGCTTGATGATGGGGATGTAACATAAAAACACAAAGCTCAACAAGGAATTTAATATAAAATAACTTATAGGCTGGTACTAATATTGAATAACCATTCAAATGTTAAGAAAATGTCAAAAAGAGAATGACTCATGAGAGAAAAAAAAATTGCAATTTGAACATCTCCGCCACTGTCTGTGCAGAGTGCAGCAATAAAATCTCCGACACCTCTAAACTCTATCATCTCCAAAGAGAAAGAAGATGTTAGAACAAGAAAGAGATGGGGTCAGAAATGTGACAGCAAAAGAGATTGTTGAGAGTGGGAATCAAGGGCAGTGTGCTGAAAGCTTTTAGGGATCTGACCTTTAGCAAACAGGTGTTGGACGTTGTATAGCTAAATGCCACACAAATAAACTTTATGGAAATCTATTTGCAGGGCAGATGTGGGTTGGACAGGGACCACTGTTTGGAAAAAAGTCAGAAAGTAGCAGTTTGCTCACATTGATTGAAGCATGTCTGTTTTTATTTCATGTTCATGGGGATTTTGTAGAAAGGTCAGCAATAGGCAAAAGCAAAGAATTCAGACTCGAGGAAATGAATAAACTGTTAAAACTGTTATTTTCTGGGGATTAAAGCCTCAACACTGCAAACAAAGGAAGATGTGAAGAATACATGTACTAAACTACTACCTTCATTTTCTATTTTGGATTATTACAGTTGATTAATATGACCATAATAAAGAGCAGTAAAACTGTTGAAATAGTTCCTTCAAGGATAACTAGGTAAATATAATAGTTTTTAAAAGATGCTGGACACAACATGTTACATTACATAAATGCCATGCAGAATATTGTATATTACATACACTTGAAAGCACTATATAGAAAGATGAACAAACTATTGCAAAATAACTGAACCAATTAGGAAATAATAAAATCTGGGTATAACTCACGAAGAAGATGGTATGTACACATATGGAAATATTGTTAATAGATGATAGAAATAATATAAATTTCAGCTGTAACATTCTGACCTATTGATTCTTCATCAAAATGTCATCTTTTCCCCAAGTAAATACTGATTTTACAATTGAGTGATTTTTAAGCTCCTGGAATCTGAATCTTTTCTATACAGGCTGCAGTGTATCCGGATTTATCTGTGTGCCTCTACCTCTACCAACTTGTTGTTGGCACTCCCACTCTTGCTCAGTTTGACTGACTGAGTGATTTGTCAGAGTGTGGTGCTGGCTTGTCTGGGTCTGCATGAATATTCCTGGCATGAAGACGGTCCCTTGGAGCCTGGATGCTGTCAGGAGGTCGCTGTGACAACTGATGGGATTTACTGTTGACAAATGACTTTGTGAGAGAAGGAAAGGGCTGGATGGAAAGAGAGAAAAGAGAGAAGGCCACCAGTGTCATCTAAAGTATATCTCAATTTTCGCCTCAAATCGCTGCCCAAGTTACAAATTCCATAGTACAGACAGACATACATACAGACTGGACAGTGTATATATTAAATGTGTGTGTAAATATTGAACTAATTGGAAATACTGAGTTGGAAAAAGCAAAGAAAAATAATTTTCTGCCTTTCCTGTCATTGTCTCTGTGTGGCAGTATTAGAGGGAGGGCTGTCCTCTGTGATAGATTAGTTTTTAACATCAGGGGAGACAAGATGGAGTGCACCAATTAACATAGCTTTTGAGAAATGAACTTCAAGACGGAGTTCTTTAAGGAACAAAACTGCTGGGATTTATAATATATGGTGCTGGTTTTGACAGATGATGGCGTTGTGCACAAAAGGACAAAATTCACAAGAATTTAGTTACAGTTGTGACTAAAAGAGCTCATCTATTCAGTAATGTTTGGTGCTGCTAAAAGGCAAAGAAGTGGGTAAGCAAGTTGTGTTGAGTCTATTTGTGTTAACTGTAGTGTAAATTATTTTGGTACTAATTCAATTTTTGTGAAATAAAATAAAACATAGCCAGTCAGCCAGTAAAATATTATGGGGATGGTGGTTTATGTGCTAGTTTGATTTAAATCATCCATGGATGAAAACATTGTTTATTGGCAGTGAAAGCTAAATGTCTTACGATGTGAGGAGAATTCTGGTTGAACAAATCAGAATTCAGTCTGGTTCACTGAATCCATGAGCAACTGACAAAAAGGAAAGACAAAGTGAGAAAAATACCCATTTTTACATCTTTAAAGGATGACAAAGACAGTACAAAAACACTCACAACAAGCTCCACTGCTCTTTCCCTGGAGCAGCTTGACTGTTTGGACAGAGCTGAAATGGGAAGCAGCAAAGAGACTGCAAAAGTACAGCCAACAACATCCTCAACGGGCTGCCTCTTTGTGACATTTCAGCTGTGGCTCGAGGCTGTGTGCTGGAGACATTTAATGCATGCGTGCATGTTGGTGTACACGAGCATGTCTGTTTATGTGCATCATTTTGGCACTTTTAGGTCTGACAGTCTGATAAGACTTAAATTTATGCTTTGCTAACAGAATAGTCAGAAAGTCTTTAGGGCGGAGGCAAGAGTGAGACTGACAAAACACATTTACAGCACACCAGACAAACTGTAACACACAGAGGCAAAATTTTGCCATAAATGGACCTCAGGAGGTCTGGGTACAGCTAAGGACTGCACACCGACACAAACAAATCATCTCAGCAAGCATCAAGATGCTATGGAAATCAGTTAACACCACATTTCACTTTGAGTTCCATCTATAATGAATCAGCCCTGGCTACCTCATTTTGGTTTGTTGGTAGAAACCAGGTTAATGGTGCTAAATTAAGACTTAGGATTCATGTAAAATAAATTAAAATTAGCATGAAGTTGCTTCAAGCTCTGTTTGAAACACAAGGGTGCATATTATTTAAATATCCTGACTGTGCTGTATATGTGATTACACTTATACTAATTAAACTGTGTTTAACAAAACAAAAAGGCTAAAAGAGAAGGAAAAGAGAAAACATCCTTATCACATCCCATGTGCAGTTCTCCTACTGTTTGTCTCTCTTTCTATGTTTCTGAGAATTATCCTGTGGCTTCAACATAATTGTTTCTAATTTTTTAAAAATGTAATTATTGTGAGGTAACTGTCTACAGAATCTTTCTTGACAATTTATAAAAATATGACTGAAAGCCAGTGCCATCCTGCTAAATCTTCAAGCAAATAAGTCTGTGTTTGTGATTCTTCTTTAATCTTTAGTTGCGCATACAAATCATTGACATCACCTAGGACATTGCATATGCTGTAGATGAACGGAGTGATAGAGCACAGACGAACACAAAGAGCAAAATATGTCATGTAAAATGGGCAGTATTGTTGTTAAAATCAGCAGATAATAGTGGGTTTGTGTAGGACCCTCACTCAGAGTAGCACAATGAAGAAAATGAGAAACGTCAACTGAAATTATGATAATTGCCTGCATGTTTATTTATTGTCAAGTACAAGAGTTCAATTTCCTTGCCACAATGCTTTTCAGTGCACTTTGCCATAGAACGTAAATATGAAATTGTAATAATTTAGACACATGAGTCCATATGATGCCTTATGGAACATGGCACTTTCATTTGCACAAACCCCTGATTATATAGTTTCTTGGTGTAACTTGCCAAAGGCTTTGTGGATATGCAAACAAATGAAGCCATGCACATGTCTTCATTGACAATAACACAAAAAGCTTTGATGGAAGAAACTTAAAAAATCATCATCATCATCAAAAAATCATCAATTCTTAAGATGCCATTAGACTGATGTCACTGTGTGTGCAAGTTCATGTGGCTGTCATTGTGTGTGCACATGTGTTTCCCCCTCCTGAGGTGTAATTACCAGCAGTGCTGCCACAGGGGCCAGAGACAGACCAGTCAGCAGAGGAGAGGTGGCAGTAATTGGCCAGAGTGGACCTGCGGGGAAAAATGTAATGAGTGGAAGACAGAAAAAAAATAAAAGAAAACAGAAGGACACAGAGAGAAAATGTTGTATCCTCTCCCTAACCTTAATCACATGTTTTAGTTCCTCAAACTTTCACAAATATTAAAGATGCCATATCACTTTTGGAATTTTGCTGAAGCCTTATTGGCATAAATCTAGTGTTATAATGGAGTACAAGAAGAGTATGTATGTTTAGCAGCATACTTGTGTGTATATTTAAAACATTAAAAATCTCTTCATGCTCATGTATTTATCAGCAAGCTGCTCAGCTGCTTATTCCCTACATCAGCACTTCTGGGCAGCCAGGGCCACCCCTAATCCATACTGTCCCTGTCAGCCAAATGCTAATGATGCTTGAACCCAGTCCATCAAGGCACCCAGCAACCACCCGTATCTCCTACATCTGTCATGTAACAGCCCCAGAATTTACATTACCAATAATTTTAAAATTTCAAATCAATATTTTACAAGGCAAAACGTGGAGTAATCCTTCTTAGTAAAACAGGCCCAGTTGTGCCTCCACCACACACCTGCACCTGTGTTGGAAGAATATCAGACTCAGAATTTGGCAATTTTTAATGAAAAGAAGATTTTTTTGCGTGGGACAAAGTAATAGTGAGTGGATTTTGTAAAACAATGTTAGGATGGACCTTGGACACACAATGAAAATATTGAATATTACCACCAGAAGCAAATACTTTGAAAGCATTTTACATAGTTGATTACCTGTTACGTGTCATAATTCAGTTTCAGATTTTTTAATATTAGCATTTAGCTTGTTGGGAAGGTGGTTTATTGTTCTTCATGAAGTGCACACAATGTGATAGTTGGTCAATGGTCAAAAACAATGGAACCTTGCAAGGAAAAGCAGTTAAGATCATGAAAAAAAGACCCTGACATTTGCCTGAGTAAACCTTGTAAACCTTATACAAAGTGGTTTCCTGTGGTAACTTGTCAGTGGAAGCACCATCTGTAGAATACTCTTCCCATTTAGAGGCATTCCTGAACCCACGAGTGAAGAAAGAGGCAATTATTGTCACGGTGAGAACCAAAAGTAATATGTGAATTGAATGACAAGCACACACACACGCACACAAGACAACAGGCAAAAAGATAGAGGCACAAATAGAGAAAATGGAGACTGACACTTATAAGTCTGACAAATGGAGGGATTCTGGGGAGAGTCGCTCAGGGCAAGACAGACAGCAATATGAACAGATGGATAAGCGCTGTGAAGTAAGTAGAAATATTGTCAAATTAGGACAGAAAGCACATGCACACACAGGCACGCATGCATGCATATAAAAGAATGAAAACCTGCCAGGACCTGTCAGTGTTGGGAGAATAGACACCCATCACTGGTATCCTACTAAATTTTACTATATTCACAGGTAGATAGGAGTATCTATAAAGCCGCCCAGGATTGCTGGCAGAAAACGTCACAAAAAAAATTTTTTAGCAGGGAGAAGAACATTTCAGAAATAACAAATTAAAAACGTGAATGTCAAGATTGTATTGCTCTACTGAGTCACAGAAGAGGCTAGAATTCTGAGCGTGTAATAAAGACCACACCGTGCATGTAATGATTTTCAAATGGGGGCAACCTACATGCTGTATGATGGAAGAATTCAGTCCCTAGCAGCCACACTTTGTAAAATCATCCACTGAATGCAAGTGCTGTGGGAAGCAAATGAGGCATAATAATTTTCACTAGTTGTTTTGGGATCCTTGTGAGCAGATAACAAGAGGCATCAGGAGACGGCCTCTGTATCACAGAAAGCACATGGTTTTGTGTACACCCTTCTCAGGGCAATGGGCCAAGAGTAAGCTGTGAGAAATACAGAAGTACTAATACCCGTTTCTAGCTGGAATGACAAGAGGAGAAAGCCAGTCAAAATTTAGAAAGAGATATTCACAGTATATTCACAAGAGGTTTAAACTTGGCGTAGCTGTGATAATTGGTTCACAGAAGATGTGGAGAGATCTGTCATGTTAAATTTAGTGTAAACTAGCAAAGCAGGAAATAACAGATCACAGTTTCAATGCTTTTTTGTACAGGAGTAATCGTCCACAAATTTTCAAATTTCTCATATCTCTCATTGAGTTCATTTGAATCATGAAGTCCCTAGAAAGGCAGATGGAAGAGTAGAAGCCTGACAAACTGCCTGTTAGCCTGACAGTGTTTTGGCTGTGATCAGGGTGTTCTTGCATAATTAAACTTCCTCATAGACATCTAGACAAAATGAAAGTGTGGGATGTTAGAAGAACAACGTCACTGAAGCTCAGTTGTTAGGTTATAAATAATATCATTTTGAATGTCACAGTGTTTTCACAAGTAGTATTCTGCCAC
>OMLM01012010.1:40602-80564 GCA_900302695.1 Helostoma temminkii
TGGGTTGTTTTTTTTTTTTTTTTTTTTTTTTTTCAAGAGCAGGGACTGGGAAACTGGTCAGGGTGAGGGAAAGCTGAATGGAACAAATTACAGAGATATCCTCAATGAAAACCTGTAGACATGAAGGCACATTTTAATGATACAAAATGAATGTGACCATCTCTGTGTCACATAACAGCCAAAGTGGTTTCAGTGGGTCCAATTTAGTAACTGGGTGGCAAAAAGGCTCAGGGAAACACAGGGAAAAAAATGCTTATAGCAAATGAATGTCAAGTTCCAGAGAATAAATGTAAATCTTTTATGTTAGGTGATTAATAGTGATAAATAAAAAAAAAGTTAAATATACAGAAAACAGTTTCATTTGTCCTGCAAGAGTCCTACATCTCACTTTGAGTCTGTAAACACTGTTGACTGATGAACACCAATGCAAAATAAATTACTTCATGGCACTGCATTTCACAGAACACATCATGTTTACTACATTCTCTCAATGTCACACTTGAGAAACAAACTAATAGATGATGCAAAGCTCATCACTGTGTAAAATGCATCGATATTTCAGAGGGTGTCAGTGTAGTTAAACAACCGAGGAAGGGGAGGCAGTTTCTGTCACTGCTGCAGTTTGAATATTTACCCTGATGTACTATATTGTACAGTTGTGCTGCACTTGCGTTCATGTTAGCAAATTATATAATAATAATAATAATAGAAATTAGTATGTGGTCTCCATGCTCCAAAGTTGCTTGCTTTGCTGTTTGTTTGTTTTGATTTGTTGTTGGTGTTGTATTTGCTGCCCTGCAATGGAATGGCGACCTGTCCAGGGTGTACCCCGCCTCTCGCCGTATGACAGCTGGGATAGGCTCCAGCACATCTGTGAACCCTACGGGGACTAAGCGGTCCAGAAAATGGATGGATGTTGTATTTGCTTGAAATACAGTGAGGTTAATCGACTGTAACCCCATCAGTACAGTTTAAGATGTGACTGTTTATCACATTATGATGCTAACTATGTATCTATTTAATCTACACTATATTAATCATCTCTTACATTCACTAATGTTCCTACCAATACGAAAAATCCATAAATACACAAATAAATACACATCCTCTTGAATTTAGAATCTTTAAAAAACAACATAACAACCATAACATTACTAAATAAAACACTGTTAAAGTTTTAGATATTGCCAAAATAAAGACCTTATAATAATAATACTGGTAGCTCTTTATACTTATATTCCAGTACATTTCAGATAAAAATGTCATTCGGACTGGTAAATAGTTAAGTATAGAGAATAGTTTTTACATTTAAAATTAACGCTTACATTTTGAATAAGAGTAAATATGCATAAGTTCTTATACACAAATTAACTGAGGATACTTTGGTACAATAACTCCAAAAATGTTGTGCAATGCACATTATTTAAAGATCAATGGTAATATTACCACATCTAGGATAGTATGGATCTAAAATTCCTTCCACAAAGTTACTACATTTCTATTACAAATATATTGCTGTATAGTACTGCACTGCACCCAAGCTCATTTATTTCATCTGAACAGACTTATACCTCCAAATTATTTTAACAATGTTTTCCTTCTCTGCTTGTACATGTAGCAAACAGTTTCAGTGTAAACATATCTATATTTGTTACCCAATGTCTCATTTCTCAAGTCAAAAAGGACCATCTGTGCGTCACCGTATGCATCCACTGGGATAAGAAGTGAAAGTGCAGGAAAAGGAGAACTAGAGTGAGCAGGCCACACTGAAAGATTCTGTCCTGGCTTTCAGGGAGGATAATGACAGCGCAGAGAGCACAAGTCTTTCAGCATGGTCTATTTTGCAGACACTGCAGGGAAATAAAGACAAATTGGTCCAACAATCTTTCCTTTCTTGTATGTCCCATCTGGCGTATACTTTCATCTTGTCTTTTTGAAGGTTCCTGAAATCCTGTCTTTCCCACTCTTTTTTTCTGTGTTCATCTTTCTGTGTAACTGGGGGAAATATCACTCTGACATGTGTAACACCACACTTCCTACAGAAGGAAGTGCTGCTGTTATAGACTTGCCAGATGTTTTATCAGAGGTATATATGCTGGAATCATAATCCCCTTCTGATACAAAAAAGGTCAGGACTTAAATAAATCACCTCAGGCTTACATAATTTTACATCTTTACTAATGCTGCAAATGATGTTATGAATATCTGCATGTGCTACCACCTTAATAAAAGTTGCAATGAAATAAATAACTCTGTTTAGATGGCTACTGGTAAAACACCTGTTTTCATACCAGAATTGACATGTCACTATGTTTTTAAGCACATGTGTCCATCCATCCAGTCAACATTATCATGTTGACAAATCATTCAATCAGATCATCTAAAGATTAGACAGCCATTTTGAGTCTTCTCTTTACACATTGCCCAGGACAACTGATGTTAGCAGCCCAGGCCATGACTATCTACTCTCCGGAGTAAAGATAAGATTCAATAATGTTTAAAGCACAGTCTGCTTTGAATTCTGGGTCACATAAGTCGAGACGTAGCGCAGCTCTTTTATCATGCCTCAGATGTTGTTGCTGTTTACCACTCGTTGCACTAGGGTATAGAGTAGATTTTATTTTTTTATTTATATATTTTTGTTGTTATTGAACAGGCTGTGGCGTTGAGATGAAACTGCCACTGAAGCCACTAGGGCCAACAACAGAAGCTAAGTAGATACAATGAAAATATGAGCCCGGAACTTAATTCTTTCTTTGGCAAAGGACCGGAAGCAACTTAACATTTTAAGTCAGATGGGTTAGGAGACATAACGGAACAGATCACACAATTTGCTGTCTGTAAGGATTGCCATTAAGCTTTGTTCTGTGCCACTGAAGACTGTGATTAACAGTAAGGGTGTGTGTGAGTTATAATGTTTTTTCTGTACTTCTTGTAGTAGTCTGAGCAGATTTTAGAAAACATGAGTATCAAGCTACACACATGGCTGGGAAGTTAAAAGAAGGCAGGGATTTTTTTTTTTAAAAGTACATGAACAGCTCATCTTTGAACTCATTTATCAGAAACTCTTTTGGGTTCCACCTGCTGTTTGCTGCAGAACTTGGGAGACTCCCTACCACAAACAGATGGGGATGGCAGTGAAAGACAGGAAAAGGACTGAGCACATAATAAGGGTATGAAAACAAGCTCTGCCTGTTTGCTTGTCACACTCATTTAGCAAATATCTGTCATCTTTTTTTCCTGACAACAAAGTGCGAAAAACAAATCAATAACTCTGATGAAACCATCAATGTAGAATCACAAAGTTTTGCATACAAACTAACTGCAGTGTTGTAGAGACTCAAGGCTTTTCTCTGTATTTAATCAAGGTTTGCTAATGTCCTGTATGTCACTATTTCAGATGGTTAATTGGAGCTCGGTACACTTGATGCAGCACTTGCTATGGCTGTTGAGTTTATGTTGACGCTAGCGGGCTGTCTAAGTGATGAGAATGAACCAAATGACCCCCGCTGAGCTTAAAGTACTCGGGGTTGTGTGCTCGCCTTCATTTGTCTATGTTTGTGTGTGTATTATGGTGAGCTGGCTGTGAGATTTTGTGAAAGCAAAGCACCAGTAACAGTATTTGGATCAAAACACACGGGGAAACAAGGACAGGGCCCAAATCACTGAATCATCTTTAAAATGGGAGCTATGACGCTGAAGCCCTTCAGGACCAGATTCACCAAGAGTGAAGTTTTACATCTTTATTGTGGCCACAGGGGAATTCTGTTGAAGCTGTTGTAGCTTTATTATTTGATGACATCATAAGGCATTAGGGTTTTTTTCCATTTCGATGATGCACATAGCTTTAGTGAAACTGTGTGTTGAGAAAATGTAAGTTGCAAGGGCATACATATATTCTTAACCGTGTGTGAAGCTGATGCTTTGCTGGAATTTTAAATGACCACTGACCACTACTGTTACTCTGACTGTATATTACTGTTCCAAACCATAGCTTTAAGCTTTAAGGGTAGGAAATATGTCAACACTAGAGCCCTCTAAGTTGTCAGTTGAGGTAAACTGCATAAATATAAAAGACAAAATATAAGGTAATGAGTTGCAGAGTCATGTTATAGCTTATTGCTGCTAAATCGTGTGCATGAGATGCAGTCTTTGTTTCCTAATGAACTTATTTATACAAAGATTTTTTAAAAGCAGTGGATGATGTATTCTTTGGTCGCTGAACAAGTTAAAATGGGCTTTCATATAGTATACTGTGTAGTAGCTCTTGTGGAAAAGTGAAGTTCAGATGAATGTAAGACAAAGTCATTTTTCACTGACAAAGTAAAGTAATGAACATCAATAATTAAGGAACTAGAGCTCATTTGTCACAATGCTGTGGAACTGCTGTCTTTTTTTTTTAAACCCACATTTACGTTCTTCTAAGACATATTATGACAAAGCTGGAGGCTACTAATGCACCCAGCAAAAGAAAGGTGCAGGTGTCCAGGCTAAAGAGCTGTCAGATCCTCAATGGTTCGATGAATCTAGGGGTGAAAGTGCAGTCCAAAGGATAATCACATAAAAACCTTTGTCAAGGTCTTATTTTTTTATTTAAATAAGCAAATCATCACATTTGAGAGAATGGAAACAGTATTTGGCATCTGAGCTTAATAACTGAATGATTATTAAGACTGGTGTTATAAACAAGATCCTACTTATCAATGCTAGATTCACTGGAGCGGGTTATCATCTGACCACTTAGTGATCTCAATTTTCAGCTTGGAAACAATGCTTTTTTTTGCATTTGTTGTATTTTATCCACACAATATCAATCTCTTTTATGTCTCTTTAATGCTCCCATATACAATTTCTCATGCTTCTGTTCAATATAACAAATGGCCAAATTCAGTGTTTTCCATGATCATGCAACCCTGTCTCCTAAAAATTATGTTCCTATACAAGTAAAATGAAATCCCACTTATGTTTTTCAGAGAAACTTATTTGCAACCGGATTACATTTTCTGTCGACATCAACAATTTACGTAAATGACAAATACATTGAAACTTGTTGTCCACCAAATTGTCCAATCTACAACATCAGGTTTTCTATTCCGCTAAAATGTCGTAATTTTTATAACGTATTTTATGGTTGGGTTCAGGCACTCCCAACACTGGGTTAGGGCCATGGAAGGATTGTGGGCTGGGTATTAGCAAAAAATTTAACAGATGACTTGACAAACAACGTCTGCATAAAAATGTAAACACAAACATGATCTGTCTCTAACCCTAACCTAAGTATTTTTCATGCCTAAACCTCACCTCACACAGGTTTCAAACTCGGGTCTGCAGAGTGCCATATCCACCCCAACCGTCTGCTTGTAACTCAATTCCGGTTAATTAGCATGATGTTTCATTCATTCACAAAATACGTTGCCTGACAACATAATGATTACATTTGCTACAACAACGTAATCTGGTTGCAATGAGGACTTAATCTGGATTGCATCTTAGTTGTATAGCAACAAGCAATTTTTAGAAGACTGGGTTGGATCATAAGTATCACTGCCTGCATGGCTGTCACACTTTGACTGCTCTATCCCAGCAGCTATGGCAGATTTGCACTGGATTTAAAGCACCGACAACTTCAACAACCCTTACAAAATACTGAACATTGCCAGGTACTTGTCCTGACAAGTCTTTGATGTGGAATGCTGCAATGTGATTTAGATTTAGCATTTTAGCCTCTTTTTTTATCTTCTCCATAGCTGGAGTCAAATTTAGCAGCAGGCAGCGGTGAAACTGATGCTATAAAATATCAACTTTCTGACAGCACAATGCAAACTGTGAGCTGACCTGAATATTTATAAAATCTTGATGAAAGTAGTGACACAGTTGCAATAGAGTTTACAGATTTGGAGCTGGGAAGAAAATTAGAGAAGGGATCCACATGTTTAACTCTAAATGGATATGTGTCTCTGCAGGCAGGACTATTATTTCTCTTTCTCATGTGATTCATATTACGGCACATATATTTGAAGATTTGTAGTGTTATTAATAGAAGTGTCACTAATGATATATTCTGTGATCTTTTAAAGATGTCAAACACATTGTATACAGATATACAGCTACAGCAGACACAGTGATGGCTTGAAAAGAGACTGGTTTAGAGAAATATCAAGTTTTTTTCAAACGTCTTTAGATAATAAAGGCTCAGCATTTTAAGAGATGTACTCTTGAGGTTGTAATATTGAGTGAATGTTGAATTGTTTTTTCATTTTTCACTAGTTGACATCATTTATATGGACAGCCATGTCACTGCTAACCAGCATTTCTCTAATTTAAAAGTGCAAATGAGGAAGCATCCTTTTTTTGTAATTTTTTCATCAGCTGAAAGTTTATTTATATGCAAATGTGAGAGATGATCACTTTAGGAGCTGAGTGTAGAATGTTTGCCTATGCAGCCCCATGGGTTCAAAGTGCTGTACATACAATAAGGTCTGCTGCTAACACTACATGGACATATGCGAAGACCCACAGGGACGAGACCTCAGGACTCAAACTTGCAGCCAGCTGTCTGCCACTGGGCTGCTGGCTGCGCTCCACCTCTGAGCTCATCGCTAACCTCAACCATCTGCACATTTACAATGACGCACCAAAGTACACAAGCAGGTGAACACACACTCACAGCATCAGCCCGCTGTCTTTGGTGCCTGTGGTGCTGTATTTGGATTTGACCATCTGTTCGAGAGTCACCTGACAGGTATAGATGCAGCTCTCTCTGTCTCTCTCTCTCTCTCCTCTTTGTCCTCCACTCATTCTTGGGATATGGGGAACCTGCGTATGAATCATGATTTACACACATACATAGTCATTTGCGCACACACACAGACTTCGTGTCTGTCTCACTCCTGAAAACCCATTTTATTCCAGTGAAGTGAACTGAAGCAGTCACTGTGATCTTCTAGTTTTGGTAAAGCAGGATGTGTGAATACACAATTTAACAAACCATTGAAGGCTGCAGCTCACAGAATTGGCCAGTCTGCTACAAATACAGTGCTGCTTCTGTAATCTTCTGCTGTACTGTTGATTATTTAAAGGTCCTATAACAAAGATTGAACAAATTTTCAAAGACATTAAGTGAAAAGGGGACAAGCCATTCTATTTCATTCCTATTACATAGAGGTCTTCTGTTGTTATTATTAAAAGAGCATGATTAAGTGCTAGTTCTCCTTTCAAATGAACATAGGTGGAAGTTGAGCAAGAATCCTGCTGCAGCCACACACTAGATGGACTGTGGTGCAGCCTTAGCTTAGCTGCTATCATTATTACCATACGTTCATCCAAATAGACAGTACACACATTCTCTAGGAACATCATTATCGTATGTCACTGTCTGAGTGAGCCAGATTTTCACATGGAGAGAAACTCTTAGTTTCTATTAGTAGCTGCTTAATTTCAGCAAGGGGCGTGGATGCAGATATAAAGCATGAGGGAGGAAAGATGGGACACGGTGAATATCACTCTACATCAACCAGACTTTGTACTAATCGGCTCAAATGGTAAAGTCCAGGTAACCTGTCTGATTTGGACATTGTGTTCTTACATGTAGCTGTTTGGTTCTCAGAAGGCCATATGAAATTTAGAGCATTTAAGCATTTGAATAGTATACAAATTACAAAATGTACCCATATGTGTTTTAGGTTAGTTATCACTTTTATGTAGCAGCTATTAAGTAAGATCAAAAAACAAAGACAATAAGGTGACCCAGTCAAGAATCAAGCTATTGGTGATTTTTCCAAAGCTATATTGGGGTAAAGATTTAATGCATTCTATGAATCAATGAATGTGTTACATTTATTACTCTCAATTAAGCCTGATCATAACCTGTCTCACCGTAACTAAGTGGTGTGAGTGTCCAAACCCAACCATAAAAATGTTGTATGTTGGATATTTGGTAGAAACAAATCTGTGGTCTGGGTACATTTTGTTTAGTATGGTCAGTATGCAGTTACATTCCCCATAAAAACATATCTATTATGAGTTTATTTAAACTGTAACGCTATTTTTAGGAGACAGGGTTGAATTAATTAAGTAAAAAATTATACACATAAAATATGTTATTATTCTCTTGTCTTTGAAACCAAGGAAACATTTATGCATAAAGCAAACTAAATGGAAATAAATGAGAGGTATAGATTCTAGGAGGAATGCTAAAGCCAACAGATGGAGGAAAAGGAGAGGGAGAAGGGAAAGAAGAGGCAATCAAAGAGTGCGGAGAAAGAGGATTTTATCTATATTATCCCTGAGAGGCAAAATTTGGTTAATCTGTATTCATGCAAAGAAGATTAGAAATGTGTAAGTTGAAAATAGAAAACAAAAGCAGGGCACTGTGAAACAATTTCATATACATAAATGAATATTAAACTGTTGTTTCGTCTCAATAAATAAGAAACCAGTAATTGAATGAGCACTACAGTAATGAAGTCCTACTAACTTTGTTGCTTTCCAATTCTTCTTCGTGTAAAGAAAGCCATGATTTTAACTGATTTCAATTGTTTCATTTAGTTTACAAAGTTGAACAATACATTGCAGATCTTTCGCTGAATGTCTGTTTGCAGATATGGAAAACAGAGTGAGGAGATAAGACAGTGTGGGCTCAGGCTATACATTATTGAGCTCTATATGCCTTTGGACTTGTCACCTGTGCTGTGGATTGGGAAGAGATGCATGTGGAGCTTTGCATTCATTTGCTAATCCCTGCTGCTGGCGCACTGACTATTATCACACTGATTCTTCAAAGAGTGGTTCAAAGAGGGAGATTTACTGTATTAGCAGTGGGCTTTTTCCAGTTGGGATCTATTCCTCAACACATTTACAAGTGTGTCATGATGATGGTTGCATATAGAAATACTGCAACATCACATTTACAGTAAGTACTGTACATAAAATATACTACACAATAATTTGTGTTTTAATATGATACCCATATAAACCACATCCCATTCAGCTCATTTGGGTAGAGCTGAATTACTGCCACTAGGCTTTATCGTCAAACATTAGTGACATTAGTCGACCTCACTAATGCTCTTGTGACTTGATGGATGCAAATCCCAATATCTAACCACCTTGCAAGTCACTTTACATAAAAACAATGCAGCATTAATGTTAATGCTCCTTAATGGGTCTATCAAAGTATTACTTTACTTCAGACTGTTTACATAAATGTTCAGTCTACAAGATTATTAGTCTGGTCTTTTCTTGCATTTATCTGTTTACTTCTTTTGCATTATAAACAGGATTTCCAGGGGTCACAACACACGTGAACTTAATGCATCTACACTTAATGCAAATAAACTTGCTGTATGTTAAAATGACAAGTAGTAGAGCCAGTATATGAACCAAAAACATCTCTAAAAACATATGAGAGACTCTTTAGAAAACATGGCTGTGCCAGTGTAAAAAAATCACCAGTCTGAGTCAATCTGGCTGCCCCACTGCACCCTGGCTTTCCCTGGCAGATGAACAGTACATGTACGCACATAAACTTTATTGATCCTTCAAGGAATGAACAATACATCTTATCAAAAACGGCACAGCAAAATGAAAGGGAGAGAGCTGGCTCAAAATGAAGGAGACTAACGATGAATAAATAGAGGAAGGGGAGCAGAGGGAGATGAAAAAGTGCACTGATGACATAACCAGCTTAATATTTAAATGGGCAGAAGTCCGTCTGGCGCTTGATGCTATGCTTTCAGATGAAAAATGTAGAAGTTTTACTGTCTTATTTAGCAGTGCTGGAACAGTCTTTTTATACGTTTCCACTCAATACCTCATTAATTGGTTCTTGAGGTGAGTGTGCAGTATCTGGTCGATCAGAAGATGGGCAATAAAAGAATATGGACTTTGTGTGAAGGCACACACACACTCTCAGGGAGGCATGTGTGCACAGATCATTTGCAATTCATAGACACACTCACGTGCGCACGTGGCCACAAAACGGCTGCCAGCAGACACACTGACATAAGCATAGAACCTCACACACACACATGCACACAATCAGGCTGACTCAGCATAACATACCAAAACTCTCAGTAATTTAGGACGGCACTGTCTGTTGCTTTCAGGTCCTCTAGAGAGCTAACTTCTTAAAGCTAATCTTAACTTGTGTTTTGCAGACAGCTGAGGATAACAGAGTTTTGGAAAATACTTTATCATTAGGGATAATAACAGAAATAATAATTTGTTTTCCACTTATTGTCCATGAAGCTGTGGAGTACAGATGCTGTCCAAGCTGGTTGGATGTAAACATCTAGAAATGCTTCACTGGGAAAAAAACACAGGGAACCAAAAATGGACAGAGTTCAAAGACATTAAAAAAATAAATAGATGCGAAAACGGAACGTGTGGTGAATAAAAGCAAGGCAGAAATGGCAAGAGAAGAAGAAAAGAACACTGGTGATATAATCACATTAATATTTAAAGGGCAAAAGTCAATGGAGCTGTTTGTGCCACATTTCAGAGACAAAGAGAAGAGCAGGAAGTAGAATTTTTTTGTCTTGTCTAATAAAAGCTAAAGTGCACAAATAAAACTGTCTGAGCTGAAGTGCAAAGCTCACCGTCTTACAAAGTAATAGTTTTTATAAATATATAGACATTTTGGACTGGTACAGAGTACTGATAATGACTTTTAATAATAAGATGCAATGCAAGGGGGGAAAAAATCACAAATGTGTTGTCAGACTTTTGATGAATCACTGGGCACACACAAATTCAAGGCCTGCTTTCATCAACACCAAATCAATTCTGTGTGGTCACCGCTGAACAGAAGACCTTGATTTCACAATTTCAAAGCCTAAGTGAGAAAGCAGGAAGAGACTGAAACACTCAAGGATAGTTGAAAAGACGGCACTGGCTATATTGAGCATTTTATCTAATATTCAATGTATATCATCATTTTTTTTTTTTAGATTATAGTCTCTTGGTTATCAGACACACGACTTTCCTTCCTTCTATACAAGTTATTTTATATGTAAATATATTTATATTTGTTTTTGTTTGGGTTTTTTTCCACTGACTTAAACACAGTCTTCATGCTTTAGATGGTTAAAGCCAAGTCCATATGTTCAGTCTGTTACTATTTCAGAAAATATTTCCAGAAAATAAAAAAAAATAAGGCTTTTGTTGGAGATGTGTTTTTATAACCTTTTTAAAAGAATATATATTTTGGGTGTATGCTTATTCATTTCTATTTTCCTGCATCAGGAGTTCAACAGAAGATTGATGCATCTATCATCTCATCTGCAACCAGCTACAGCAAAAATGTGTTTAGTTTAGCATAGATACTGTTTTTAAACCTCGGAGTTTAGAAACCTCATACTCTGCTGTGATATGAAGTGGTTTAATGGAGTGTTACTGTTCTAACAACTAGCAGTTTTTTGTCTTGCGAAGTGCACTGGTCAACCTGCAAACTCTCAATGCATAAAAGACTCTAGGGAGACATTAGCCCAACCAATATGTAGTTCTAGCCATGCTAAAGTCCTTCCCCTTGTATCCAGTCTCTATGCTAAGCTAACCCAACTTCCTCCTGATTCTCCCTTCATACTCAATATAGACACATTAGAGTTATATTGATCCTCTTATCTAACTCCCAATAAGCATATTTTTACAAATGTTGAATCATTCCGTTGAGAAAATAATATTTTATGACTCTAGCAGACAGATGGACTACACTTTTTTGCAGTGCAGCAGCCAATAACAAAACATTTCGGTGACTCTGTTTCATCCAAATCTTTAGCTACAACATAATAAGCTTTTCACTCTAAGAGGAGCACAGGACAAATAAGACGATCACTGACATAATCATGGTGTGACTGGCTAATTAGCCATTGAGTTGGGACTATATAATGTAATATATAGCCACATAAATGCTGCTACTGCAGTCTCCTTTGAAAGGCCTATCCAAGGGATTTTTGCACAATAGGGTGGCCTATAAAAAGACAAAAAGGCTGCAGAAAAATAATAAGACGGAACATTTGTCTTCTTTATTATTCATAGAAAAACAAGTAGTTTGGTGGAATAAGGTTATGGTTCTTTTTTTGTTTTTTTAGAAGGATGCAAATAGATTTTTCACATTGAAAATAATAAAAAGTACACATGCTACTCTCTGTACATTTAGAAATTTATGTAAAATTCAAGTCCCAAGTAGAAGTCAAGGTAAAGTGAAATTTATAACTTCTGAAAACTTGGATTTGATAAGAGAGGATTAGTGTTTTTCCTAAAAGTTTTGAAGACTCAGACCTTTAGAATATGAGGAAAGAAAAGACAGGATGGGAGAGAGACAAAGTATGTGTTTGAATCTTTAAATGTTTAAATATACCGTACCGTCTCTGTCTGTTTCACATGTTCTGTCCTTCCTCTGGGGAATTAGGTGACTCAGAAAGCAATTAAAACTGAATTGCTGCTGCTAGACAGAGGAGGAGAGATGGGAGGTAGAAGAAAGGGATTTAGCAGGAGTGAGGGAGGTAGAGAGGGAGGTGAGGAATTGGAGATTGGTACAGACGAGAAGTGGAATTTCAGAACAGCCGCCTACATTATCCTGCTCATTAAAGACTAGATGCTTTAATATTAGAGCTGTTTCTGGAGTGTTTGTGTGCGTGTGTGACCGTGTGCATAATGCATTCTTGCATTCACGCCTGCTCACATGAGTGTATCCATGCATAATTCCACATCTCTAATGTGCATGTACATGTACAGTCTTTGTTTGTATCTGGGGAAATGTTTGCTTGTGCATAGGTATGAATAAAACTGTTTGAATATCGGCATGTTGTGGCTACAGCGAGCTCGTCTCCTCAAATCTGTGTGTGGGAGAGCTCGGCAGCTGCAGCATGAGCTTGGTGCCATAATCTTGTGATGGAAAATTAAGCAGGATGCCTCTCTGAGAATACCTCTATGGAATATATAAGCATTATCGTTTTCATTTCTTTAATTGATTTTCATTCAAATACATATTTTTTCATTTAAAGAAGCAGATCAGTGTTTACTCTCATCACCAGAGCAACACAAGTCTTCATATACAGTATTGTCCATATTACAACACAAGGTCCATGCTGGGAACTATGTCACAGTTGTTAAGTGTAGAAATGACAAAACTACCCCTTATAATTTCAGAGCAAACCTCACAATAAACATAGAACATAGAATACAGTTGATTGTTAAAGAAAAAAAGAAGGAAAAAGATGCACATTTAAAGCACAGATGGGTGTCTATTGCAAAACAGAGCAACTGAGGCCCTCTTGCAATGGCTTAAATGATTGACTGAGAAAAAGTGAAGACAACAAGAAAACTTAAACTGGAAAAAAATGGCTGTTGGTCATGTCTAATAAATAGCATAACTTAAAATTATATTGTTTGTCTAAATTGAACTTTTTAAAACAATTTCTGTAATATTGATTTTTTTCCCCAAATATCTTTTTTTAAAGCAATTATTGTATACTCTGATAATTTTCTGTCTTGAATAAGCAATTACCGTCTGAAGTCAATATGTCTCTGACTAAGGCTTTTTCCTCACTCCAGCTAAAATTCTTTTCACTCTCCCCCCACTTCACATGTTCTGAATCCATCTGTCATCTCCCCTCGATGGTCATCTGTTCCTACACGTCTTGTCACTCCTTCCTAGGAAGGACCCTTTCTCTACATGGCTCTTCGCACTGTTTCTGTGCATTTATATGTGCATGAATTCATGTATGTGTGTTGTCTCCCATGTTGTTATTTGTTTGATGTTTGATCAAAGGCGCTCTCAATAGGGATGAGCATCTTAATAGACCAATCTGTGTGTGTGTGTGTGTGTGTGTGTGTGTGTGTGTGGCATGTATATTTCATCATAGCCCATTTGCATTTATTTATACATTCTGAAATTCACCCCATGCTGTGACAAGGTCTTTTCCGAACACTTTCTAGAGACATGGGCCCCTCTTGTGTATCTGGGTATGGTTCTCTAGTTGCAATACACATCTGCACACAAGTGCATGCATATAAATACACAACACAACAAAATGGTAATGGATGCACTTAGAGTATCAGTCTCGCAGATGCTAGGGACGTTTATTTTTACACCCAACTAGAGGATGTGTGTGCGTGTTGTTGCAAGTCCTAGTCACGCAAACAATGTCACATGGGGGATATTGTGACATCATGTTCTACATAGATACTTGGTTAAAAATGAGTTTTATTCATTATTATATTACTTTTACACACCAAAATATGTTCTTGTTTTTTATATTTTCTATTTCTTATATCCATTATCCCTGGGGCGAGAGGCAGGGTACACCCTGTACAAATTCCCCAATCTACCGCAGGGCCTCACCACAGAGAATAGACAAACATCCACTCACGCTCGCATTCACACCTAAGGGCAATTTACCAATCAGTGTAAGTACATGTCTTTGGATTGTGGGAGGAAACCAGAGTACCTGAAGGAAACAGAGAAAATGGAAACCCATACTCACAAAGGGTCCAGCCTGCTTGTGGATTCTTGCTGTGAAGCATGAGTTCTAACCACTGCACCATCATGCTGCCCTTCTTATTTTTTGAGACTTATAATTTCCAGGGATGTCCAGACAACTACCACCTGGCACTGTTAATCTTGTGATGGACAGAGGTGAGCATAGGCACTTTAATTGCTCTCTAGCTACGTAGCGCCTCATGACCAGCATTACATTTCCATGTAATATCTTGTGTATGCACATAAACATACTTGACTTACATTTGTGGGTATTATAAAGCTGCAGTAAAGTCAGATTTGCAACAGAGTGGTGTATGCTGTACCATGAATCTCTAGGACCTCTGCTGTTTGCACTAAGGTGCAGATATATATGGATTTGTTGTTTTGCTATCTGACACAGGCAGTGTTAACAGCAACCAAGACGCTAGAATAGTCACCTTGAATATGAGAGAAGTAAAAATAATAATGTCTTGCTCTGTGACTATTGCTGCTCCTTTGATGTAGGAATCAGTCTTATGCTATTATTATAGTACTTTCAAATTTCAACTACCGTGATTTTTTTTTAGGGTTTTGGAGGGTAGGCTGTGCTGTGTTATTGTGTGCATGTAGATGTGCAGTATACTTGTATATGTGTGTATTGTAATGAGGAGTAGATCTTGTATATCCTCTTTTTCCCACCACCCTGATGTCTGCACATGGTTAGGAGGACAACAGAGAGCACAGAACATTAGAAAGGTATAAACACACACAGAAGCTCTCACACAGTTCAGTTGCCTTCAGATTCACTCATGTGTGGCAGCAGGTGTTTTATTTATACACACATCACATAACCATTAGGATCAGTTTAATAGATGATAGTTGATAGATTCATGGCCAAATTAGAGACTAACTAATATTGTAATTGTGTTTTATATTTATTGAAGTCAGATTTAAATCTGACCTTAAGTGACCTTAAGTCTGACGATTTTGATGCCCATAGTTGTTCAGTGGGTTTTGGTTGCTCTAATTACTCTTCACAGCAGCCGTGAAACATTTAACCTTGAATACAACTACGCTTCGCAGAATAAGGAACAAAATGTTCAGCTGTCACTGTCTTGGAATGTGCACTCCAAAGTTCAGCTGAGGATCTGATATCAAACTTCAGCACTGTCACCAAACTAAACTGGAGCAGCGTGAAAGTTACCTGCCATATAAGACAGATTTCTGTCATTTTGGTGCCCACACTTTCTGTGTGGTAGTGAGGTAGTGAGGTTTGTAGCACTTGTGTATAGGTTTCATTGCTGGATGTAGGTTATTACATACATACATATGATAGTGAATCAAAAACTTTGAATGTTGAGAATTCATTATGAAATAAATGATTAGGAGAAATGCATTGTGTTATATATAAACTTTGTGAGATATGCGTACATAATTGTGTTTCTACAAAGCTGAGGTATATGTCACAACTGACTGCAGTGTAATCGATGCAGCTTTCTAAGCAACAGTATCATAAATCTCAACAGAACTTTGTTAATTAGCATTTACCCATTTGTCAGCTGTTAGCTCAGCTGGTGGTGGCACATTCATGTTCTTTTTCCCACAGCACTTCCCTTTCTGTGGTATTCATCCTCTGAGACTTAGCCTTCATGTATATGTGACTCACATTTTAGTAAACCATGTATTTAAGCTCATTTTCATTGCTACTCTGCACAACATGGTCTTTTAAGTATCTCTCAGGGGAAATTTTAATGCTTATGCCCATAGATTGTTTCTTTCAGAGCACCCTGGACAAATGCAAACACAAACCATGTTCTGTGTCTTATAAGCCGCAGATGAACCAGGGAGAAATCTGGGTTGTGGAGGACAGAAGTAAGCAGAGCCACACTGATGTCAGGCATGCATAAATATAATCCAAGCACAGATTTGGAGTGGGTTTTTAACATATTTTCTATCCCAGAGCCACAAAATACTCCAGTTAGAAATTCTGCAAATTACAAATTTATTTCCAAGTTAACTCCCAGAGCTATCTCCACTTTCCACATACTCCACACAGGCAGATGGCCACCCACCCTGAGCTTGGTTCTGTTGATGACTTCATCTGTTGAAGTGGGTTTTTACTCTCCATAATTCCCTCGCTCTCACTCAAGGGGATATGTTTGATTTGTCTATAATTTTGTAAGGTCTTGACTATACCACGTCTGAAGGTGATTTTTGTTGTGATTTGGAGATAAAAAACAAACCCAGACATGTATGACAAGACTCGTAATCAAACTTGATTTGTTGGTAGTAAATTCAATATTTAGCAATGCATCAGTTTCAGTTGACCCTCAGCCAAACTTTGGAGTGTATCTTTGCATGAAATAAAGCCATTCCAGGATAAAAGCTTTATGGCCATCTTTGCAAACTCACTAATGCAAACGTGTAACTACTTTGATGTTCTTGTGCAGCATTTGTCAGAAAACTAGGCAGAGGAGGTGATTGTCTGCTGTGCAGAAACTAGACTGTGCTCCCTCCACACTTCTGAGACAATGATATTGCTCTCTTCCCTTTTAAAAAAAAAAAAAAATTTCAAAGGATTGCAGCATCCGCTGTGCCTTGGGGCCATCAGGGTGCAGAACAAGGCATCCGAATTACAGAGCAGCAAGTGAACTGAACTCTATAAACAGGGCCAAGACTTCATCTATCTGTCTATCTGTTAAACATTGAAACAGCTTTGTTTAATTTAAAATATCACTCAATTTGACCTTTTCCTTTTACCAAGTTCATCTAAGATCAGTCACATTTAATGAGCCTTCCACTTATTGACAAATTAGTAGTACAGTAAGCATGCTTTAATTGTACTTGTCAATCATGTTCTGTCCAGTTATTTCTGTCTTTTTTGTCCCTGACTGGCCCAGATGGTGTTCTGCAACTAAACCAAAGGAAAATTTCTCTCTTCATGTCTGTCCAGGCTCATACTGATGGACACATAAGAGTTTCTGTACTGACAGCAGCCTTTTGAAGATGGTAAAATGATTTCTGATCCTGAATTTGACCATAAAAAACTTTTGGCTAGATCTTCTAAAACTCTCATGTCACATCTATCTTTATTTCATGAATTCTGTCTTCTTGGACATGGATTAGAGAGAACTCACAAGGTTGAAAGAAGGAAAGGAAGGAAGTTGAAGGAAACCAACATCTAATGATGGTATCACTAAGTTTCCAGATGTGGTACATAAAGCAAACGTGCAGTTAGGCCCAGAAGTATAAGAGTTTTTCTGAGTTTGCCTTTATACCACAGCCCAGCACTTTTGTTTTAGTAGGTTTCAAAAAAATATAGCATTTGCCATTTAGGGATTACAGCCATTTTAAGCAGAGTACCTCAAATTTCCATACTTGGTCCATACTTCACGACAAATGAAGCAGATAAAAGATCAAAAGAAGTTATGAAGTGAAAGTGAGTTTTTCCTAAAAACTACATAAATATATAAAAGAGATAGAAAAAAAACCTAGAGGTGGCCAAATTAACAGATTGGTTCATTCTTAAAAAGGTTGTCAAAAACTAACTATTAAGAGACACCTTCATTAATGTAAGTACAGATGGTTTACAACAAGGTGCAGACCACTGATAACATTTAAGAACAGGAAATACAGATCACATCTAGAAAACATCTAAAAAAGCCATGTTCTAGAATCAGATAAGGATATTATGTACCAGATTGATGGGAAGAGAAAAGTATGGTGAAGGAAAGTAGCAGCTCATCAAAAACGTTAAACAGCTTTGTGAATCAAATTGGTTGGATTTTAGATTTTTGCAAAACGTCATATGAGACTGGTTGAAGTCAAGAGTGAATGAATATTGTTGATTTACTTTAAATTACAGGGACTGAGAGCTATCTGTCTGCCTTTTGTTTCTTTCCTTTCTTTCATTTGTGAATAAATCAAATGCAGGACGTCTGACGCCCACACGAGCTGGATTGGAGTGAACATGCAACTGAGTTAAGCACTACTGAGAGCGACTGTGTTGCTTGCAAGCAGATGATAGCATTCTCTAGCTTATTATTCCTCCCTTAGACTCATTGGAAAGAAGAGATTATGCAAATACAGAATTTCTAAAGTTTCTCACTGTCTGATTCTTTCTCTTTTTTTTTTCATTTCCTTGCTATATCTGGGTCTGTGTAACTAGGTCTCTCTCTCTGTCTCTGTGTGGAGTGCATGCATGGCAGGCTAATAGATACGCCTACTACAGTGTTGAAATGGGTAATGATGAAAGTTTTATTTCTGGATTGGTGCAGTTTTCATGTGCAAGCACACACAGTCAAAGGAAAAATCCTTGTTTAATCCTACCATGACTGTAATTCCTGATGTTTTGCTTGCTGCTGTTTTACACAGGGAAGCTAGAGTATGTGTTAATCTGCACAAACAAACCATATGAAATTAATAATTTGTGTGGATCAGTTAAGTTCAAATCATTATCAGTCAGTGTTTGATTATGAAATCATTAGCATTAGGTCAACTTTTTTTTTCATCCCAACTGCTTCTCTCTTACCAAACACAAGAGTTTGTAGGCTTTTTCTTCTTCAATACAGATTGGTATGCTTCCTTAAATCAGTGGAGACATGCTATCATGTGCCTTTTGTGGAAGATTTATCAAATCTCTGGAGCAAAAAGGACAGGATTGTAGCCAAGCTTTCCCACGCAGTGTTAGAAGTCAGCTGAAGGGGGCTCATCCTTTACAGAGGTGTTTATAAGGTTCTGCCTCAGGATACATTGGTTCATTGGTTTAAAACAAACAATCATTGTTTCATACAATTAATTTAAAAAGTAAAAACACATAATTGTGTCTTTTTGTTTGAAAGGCAATGATCCCAAAAGTATTCACATGGTGATTATAACTAAAAGTAAATGCCATCAATTGTTCACAAAGAATTGTACATTCTGTGACTCACCATTTGGGAAGGAAACTGATGATTTAATCTTATAATTACATGTTAATGCATAACATCTTGATGTGGTGTGTCTTTAAATGCTCTGTGTGTGTGTGTGTTTGTGTGTTTGTGTGTGTGTGTGTGGAGTTGGAGGATGAATAGTCACGAACTAACCATACTATGTAATTCTCCCATTTAATATTGCCTTTTCTTTCTTTTTTGCTTTCTGGATCTGCAAACATCCTGGTTTCCACCAAGAAGGTGAGTGATGATTTATATGCTATACTGTGTCTGATTTCTATACATCCATCTATCCATCTTTCCTTGTCATTATCCATTCCCTCTTCTGACTGAGCATAAATCTATGCCTGGTCTTGCAGCACTGTGTTCAGCCAGTGTAATAATGCTGGAATGGTGTTGCTACTCTAGCATGCAGAAACCCACTGACATGCCAAGGCCTGTGTGTTTTATGCCCCACGCTGTCTAAATGGCCGCCAGACGCCGCCTCAGAGGAGGAGGCCTTGCATCGCCCTTGCTCTACTTTATCCTGAATACATTCACAACATTTGAAGCTAGAGGGAGCAAAGGAGCAACAAAGAGGAATAGATGGAAAATTGTGACTATGGAAGATGGAGGAAAAGTGATTTCTTGTTCTTTGGGGAGACAGAGAGAGCAGCAGGCCATAATACACTGAACCGGAAATGAACTATTTTGCATATCCACTCTCAGACACACATAAACATCCCAACTCACAAAAATATTATTGCAGAGGTTGGAGCATGATATCAGCAGAGTCTGAGCCATGCAGCAAAGGTTAGGAGTCATTCACAAGGAGAATGCTAGTAGTAATTTAGTATTCCTCACCTTGGTGACTTGAGAGCGAATGAGGGCAAAGACTGAAGGAGAGCAAGGAGTCGGAGACAGGCAGAGCCCAGTAGGAGGAGCAGATGTGCGAAAATGGAGGAGGAGGACAGAGACAGGGAGCAGTATGTAACAGAGAAGACAGCGAAGTGAGAAACCCAGACAGAAGGGGAGAGAGGGACAAAAATAGATCAGCAGAGATGGAACAGATGCAAAAATAGAGAGAGAGTGTGTGTGAGAGAGGGAGACACTGAGGGAGAAAATTTGGTTCAACAAGAGAAGATCTGGTGCCGTAAAGGAATGCTTTAATGGAGAACGACATGAGATGATTGAACATAATCTTGTGGGTTAAGTACAGAGCTGGGACATATTATGCTGAACTCAACAGAAAGACTGAAGGCAAAAGTTCAGTTGGCCTGGGTCTATACAAATTAACATATTCATCCATCCACCTTTAAAGGCTACTTAGTGATATCTTTTATACAATTCTTGTAAACAGCACTTGCAAATGCTAACATTAGTGCAGCATGACTAAAACCAAAATCAGTGTGGACTATATCTGGCAGCCCTTGTTAAAATCAAAGATGCTGTATTGAAGTGTTAGATTTCCACTAATTGCTGTAGACTGACTTTACAAGCAGAAATAGGTGCATTTCTTTCTTCTTTTTTTTTTTCTTAGCTTTGAAAAGAGCCAGACTCACAGCTTTCTATTCCTTATACTACATTAGGCTGCCTGTGGACTTAATAGATGAAAAATAAATTGATATGTATTTCCCCATCTTACTCCCTCGGAGAAAAAAAAAGAATATGTACAAAATAATTATTACTTATCTTAAACCACTAAGAGCAGAAACCACATCCAAGTACACAAATTCTCTAACCCTGTCTCTTACCCTCTACATCCCCTCTTTTTTTCCTCCCGCACTTCCTCATCTCTTTGTGTTCTTCTGGCAGGCTGTGGGTTTTGACACATGACAGGGCCTCTGTGCATCTTTGCAGGCTGTTTTTCATCTATAATTGATTTGTGTCACATAATGAGGGAGCTGTAAGGCGGAAATGAGTCAGTGGCCATGCCAGCCGGTCTGATACAGTTTCTTAATTGCTATGGGGAGAAATTTCAAGATGATCTTTTCCCAGAGGAGCACTCAGTAGAATCACAGAGGGAGCGAAAGAGAGAAAAATAGGCATAGCAGCTTTAACGCACAGGGGTTTTAGTACCAGACTTGAAAGAGTTCTGTCCTTTTTGAGGACAGAAGCCCTGTGTCAGAGTTGTCTTGTCTGTTGGGAGTCAGCCTGAGGTTGCACAGTGAAGGGCCGCTCTAGGCTGAGACATTTTCAGCTCTGCAAATTGTGCCACTGACGTCACGCTTGTTTTTGTCATGACATAGTGTCAATTATGTCACTTTGACAGTACAAAAAGTCTCTTTATTCTAAGCATAAATAAAAAAAAGTCATCATCTCCTACACTTTGCATAATGAGCTGATGTGTTGCAAGTTATTGTTATTCAAAGCACACAGCAACAGAATCATTATTACCACTAATAACCTCATAGATAAAACCATTTTTTTAGAAATTACATACAGACAAATATCAAGATTGATGTTTTTCTGATGCACAATTTTAGTTTTGTCTTGAAATGTAAAAAAGGTACTACGATGCAAATCCTACATCTGCATTCAGAAGTACTCGCATCAAAGAAATGTCAAAAATCAAAAGCACCCATTGAGGTGAAGTTTAATACCATGTACAGTACCAGCATGTGCTGATTAGGAGATTTACAGGTACATATCTTTTTGATCCATAAATCACCCAAACCTTGTCTCATAAGAAGAGTTGGGATAGAAAGAGAAGGAGAGAAAGACCCACGTATGTTAGAATGCAACGGATGATGTTTAATTGTTGTAGCTATTACTATTTTGTAGAACGAGGCATACATTTCTGTGAAAAAGTATTTGCCCCCTTCCTGATTATTTTGTTGTTTTGTATATTTGTCCCACATAAATGATTCAGGTCAAAGTAAATTTTAAATGATGATTTCATTTATTAAAGGAAAATGGTTGTTCAAACTTTCCTGGCCCTATGTAAAAAGTATTTGCCCCCTAAACCTACTAACTGGTTGTGCAACCCTCAATGTGTCTTTCACATCTCTGTGAAGGAATTTTGGACCCCTCTTCCTTACAGAATTGTTTTTTTATTCAGCCACATTGGAGGGTTTTTGACTATAAACGGCCAGCTTAAATTCAGAGGTGGACTTGCTGGCGTGTTTCGGACCATTGTCCTGCTGCGTAGCCAGGTGCGCTTGTGCCAGACATTCTTCTTCAGGATTTCCTGGTAGAGTGCAGAATTCATGGTTGTGAGGTTTGGTCAGGACTGGGCTCAATGATCAGGCTGACAGACAAGACTGGGTTAAAATATATGTTATTTAAAAGGCAAGGTGGTAGGCAGAGGGAGACAAGATGCTGGAACTGGAACAGAGGTATGGACTGAATGCCTTCCAGGTTAGCCAAAGTCACTACAGAAGAGATAATAAATAGGTGGACAGGTGGCAGGTGAGTATGATCAAAAATTATAATAATAAGCTATAACTAACTGCTCTAGGAGTAGAAAACTGGGCAGGTTATAGCAGGGAACTGAAGGTTCAGACTCCAAGAGCTGGAGTAAAGGCTCCATCCAAGATGGCAAAGAGCACAAGATGGCGGCATCCTTGGCAAGGTCAGGTGAGTAGTGAACATGAACCAAAACACAGACACAACTGGGAATTATCAGAGAGCAGGAGACAATTAGAGTCCAGTTCAGGGAGTGCTTATTTGTCAGGGCTAAGCAAGGCAAGGTCAGAGTCAGATCCAAATTCAAGGCCATCACCCATATGTCACAGAGCTCAGAATAACAGATCCACAATCCAAAAACAGGGTCCAGCAATCAATAAGGCAGACTTAAAGTAACAACAAAGGATAGACAGGTTCAAGTTGCGATCAGGTTCAAAGCAAGGTTGGAGTCAATACAGGTATGAAATTTCTGGCAGATTGAAAACTGCACACCTGCTTATACAGGGAAAGAAACATGTGTAACTGATGATGGTTAATCGGCAGAGTGAACGACCAGGCAGTGAGAGAAGCACACACAAAGAGATAATCTGACCAAATATGGACAGTACAGAAAGCCAGGTTGGAAATTATAATAATGATTCCATCAATTAGGCAAACTGTCCAGATCCTGAAGCTGCAAAGCAGCCCCACACCATGACACTAGCACCACCATGTTTGACTGTTGATGTGATGTCCTTCTTATGAAATACTGTTTTAGTTTCACACCAGTGCCATGTTTGGAACAATAAATTATTTAAAAACTTTCTTTAATCATTTAAATGTGACAAATAGGCAAATACTTTTCCACAGCATTGTATATGATTCAGTATCCAGAATATAGCCTTTAAGGTGTGGTATAGTTCAAACACACGTACATATACTGTATGTAAACAAACATACACACACTCCCTGCCTTTCCCTGCCCTCTCTCTCTATGGGGTCCTGAGCTTTCCAAGCTAGCATCCCTTATCGCTGCAGGCATCTTCAATCTTACCCTGCTTTATTTATGAGCCCTCTCAGCAGAGGGATGAGTAAGGGGAAGACACGGCCAAACAGCGAGTGAGAAGGATGGTAGCATTGACTGAGTGATTACTATATCTCTCTGTGTATATCAATAGTTTATTATCCCTTATTTTTGTGCACCGTGGAGAGGTTAATGAGCTCAGGTTGGTTACAGTACAAATCTCACATCTCACTCTCTGCACAGACAATTTTACATCGTACAGTTTTGAATCTGCTATTCTGCCTTTGATTTGTTGATTTCAAAATTCCAATTAGCTGCAGATATGAATGTGAGTGACTCTTTGGAGGATTCTGTATTTCTGATGCTCCCTGTTGTCTGTAACCATTCCTTACATGCAGCACTTCTTTGACTGCATCTGACGCTTCACTACAGGATCATGTGAGGCAAACACAGATTATCCATTGATAACAACACAGAGATGTTGTGACCTTATTTTTTGTGCTATGTATATTCTATAGGAATTTGAATTTGTAGATCAAATGTAGCTTCTCTGAAATTCATCTCACCGTAGAGCTCTTCCATCATGTCTCTGTGTGTTTCATTTAGTTTTTGGCAGAGGCAGACCATAATATACAGGACATGTTTACCCTGGAGATGTAAAAACACAAAGCTGTAGAGCTGTGGAATTATCTTGACAGCACTAGTGGGGTGGTTTTATGTTTGTCTTCCTGTGCCACAGAGATGACAAATTCTCACATATTGTCTCTGACAGTTAAAGCCAATCCTTTTTACATAACTGTGACCGGTGCACTTTATGGGGAAAAGATTGTTATTCTCGTATCGATTCCAGTAGCGTTTAATCCATTTTTGACAGTTTGCGACATCTAAATATGAACAGTTTTTAAATGCTCTGCTGCACTCTGCCTGAAATCCTCCTGACATCCTTGTTTGTTATGTATTTTATTCATCTGATTTCACACATACTGGCTTCAACCCTTGCAGAAATGCAATGCTGATGCTTTCAATCCATATATAAGTTATGCTGATTAAAAAAGATCTATTGATTAAGCCAGCGAGGTGTTAGTGATACAGACAAAAGCTTGGGACTCACATGATCACCCTAGTTTAAAAATACAGCTAGGTTTTTCCTGCCTTGTATATTTCTGTTAAGCTTATATGTGCTAATTGCTTCCAATTTTTGAATACTCATGATTTCCAGACTACATATATTATTTTTAATTAGTTCAAGCAACATATAGGGGTGTTGTATTGTTTTTTCATTCAATTAAATGATCTTGCTCTTAATGTTACTAAATCAGCTGAATTGGCCAGGTAAATAAACAGAGCAAAAAGATTTTTAGGTAAAAATTTGTGTTACAGTTAAATTAAACACAGACATGATTATTTTGATGTTGAATGACCTCATGCTCAAGCACACATGTCGAAGCTTTAACCAAATGTTTCACAACCCTACACTTACAGTTGCCATACCGTTTCAAAAGCAATGTATGTTTACAACCTGCAGGATTTCCCTTTATGTAAAACAGCTTGTTTCCAGGTTTACATGCATGCTCGAGAATATGATCTGGTTTAGGTGGAATAGGTGAAACGTGCAGTCAGTATTTTTAAAAATGCATCATTCAAGATTTGGTTTTGTTGTGTAAGAACAGTGGGGCATTGGTGTTTTTTTTTGTGAGTGTGTCTCCTGTGCAAGCTGCACTGTGAGGTCCACCTGTGAACACCAGCCAGCCAAAACAAGTTAGAGTTGAGAAAAGAAAAGATTGTCATCTTTAGTCAAAATATTGGGGTTTACCTTAAAATATATACTCAGTTAACATTTCAGGATCTTTGTCATTATAGTAACAATGACAAAGATGCAATTCACACAGTGTTTTACACTGGAATCACTGAACCTTTTATTTTGATAGCACATGCTGCATTACGTTTCTATTAGTAATGCTGACACAAATGACATGAGCTGTTTTTACAGGAGGAAAGTCTCACTTCAACCATTTGAGTGGAGGAAACACCCACATACAGTACAATATAGCATGTCACTTTGAAATGTACCTACAAAACAATGAATTGTTGGCATCTTAAACAGCAAATCAAAGCCTACTTTGCCTGTCAGTGATTTTTAAAATATATGTAGTCAGTTAAAAAAATAGACAGCTTCTTCTTTTACCTCATATTCACCCTCTGACACCAAATCCATTTTAGATGCAAACACAACAAAGGCTGTGTCAATACTTTTATCTCTGCTGACTGGGCAAATGCAAAAAGAGACATGTGAGAGAAGACTTGAAACAGGTGTGTCTGTGAACTCAGTGTGGGTGTGAGAGAGAGCGACTACATCCAAATTAAGCCAGCTAAATTTTGCAATACTGATTTTGTGCCACAACAATATCCATTTGCATCAGGTGTTTCAACTCTTTCTGGAGAATTGCTGATTGCTAATTCTCCTCCCACTAGCAGAGGGGCAGACAAGCAAGGCCACTTTATACCCAGCAGATTACAAGAATTTCAGTATGACTTTTAATTTCTAGCTTCATCACAGAACAAGTAGAGAATGATAGCATAGATAAAGGAAATCCAGACTTTTTTATCTGAATGGAAAATTAAGCCAAACTGCCTTTAAGAATGAAATGTTGCACTACTGCCACCATGTAGCTGGACACATATATACAATATGTAATTTGTTTTTAACAGCTCTAGTCTTCCCATACAGTACAGATGCACTACATCCCCATTTCAGCATTTTCATATGTACCCACCCAGGAGGTCATTATTGGGGGTAAAAACAAATTTTTTTGTATGTTTAGAGGCCCAAAACTGAAATAAAAAAAACACGCATTTTTAAATTTAGCTATAGTCGTGTGTGCTGATCCTTAGACAGCAAAGTTGTGTGCTGCTGAAAGTTGCCCACACAGATATTAATATAGCTGCGTTTTCTTTCTCCTCTTCCTAGATGTCCCTCACACATACAGATCTTAGAAAATTCTTCTCTTTACCTTTCAGTTAACTTTGTTTGATCAAATATGCCACCAAAGCATATACTGTATATAAATAGAACAAAACAAATACTGTATGTGTGAATGTTGATGCAGTCATGTCTGCATGTGCAAGATAAATGTGGATATATCTTGATTTAACTGCATTCACACTGACATCACACCTGCAAATTCTGCAACAAAAACATTCAAGCACACACACACACAGACACACACACACACACAGACACACACACATCTATTCAGTGCTAACGAGGCCCCTTTGCATCACGCTGAAACAGACACTCTTCCACTTTCCTCCTCGTGCTTCACTTCTCTTCTTTCTTCCAGTTTCTCTCAGTGCTTTCTTTTATCTGCTCAGCCATTTCATCCCACCTCACCCAAAAAAAAAACAAAAAAAAAAGTGATGGCATAGTGTTGATGCTTCACAGGCACACTGCACTCTAGGGGAGACTCGCACACAATCACACACACAATCACACACACACAGTTCCTGTGCTGTCACACTGAAACTCACCCCCTCAATATCGCAGAGCTTCATGCTTCTGTGAGATCTGTGTTTTTCTGCCACTCTGTTGTACTTCTAATATAAGTCGAGGCACGCCTAATGTAAAGCTCGGCTTACTCGTCAATGCAAATGTGCCGTGAAAATCTTCTTAGTAAAAACAAATGCACATAAGTATTCATTATTATATTTTTAGAATTTTCAATCCTAGCCCTCTGATTTAGAAATGAAAAGCTATTTGGTTACAATTGGGAGTATGACACTTCTCCTTCACAGGTTACTGCAATATATGTTGTGCATTTTGTAATTGGTTTAGTGGAATTCTACAGTGATAGCTTTTCTAAAAACAAGTTGTATCAATCAAAACAAGTGTTGACAAAGAAGGGGATCGTGGTTTTTGGAATTACAGTACATTAAGCTTTTATTTCAGCCATAAGCCCCCATCCTCATTATTAGTACTACTACGAAAAGCTACTGTACAAGTAAAGCTTTCACCTAATTCCTGTTATTATCATTTCAAAAGCTGCAGTGAATTGCTGTCTTTAAAGTACCTCACATTGTCAGACTTCTCCTGAATTGGAAAACTCAGTACAAACACCTTGTTATGTGTTTGCTATATTAAAGAAATATACATTACACACTACAAGTGAACAAAGAAGCACCGATCTGTGCCTTGAAATATTAACAAAACACATTTTGCTTGTTGCTCTGGGGAGATCTGGACTAATGTGCATTTTATGATCTTCAAGTGTATATATAAATATTTTATGCTTTCATTTCACACTGTGAGTGTGTTAGAATGCAGCTCTAAAATGGACTGGTGACATGTTGGCCTGTCTGCATGTCCTTTGCCTACGGCATGCTGGGATCTGCTTCATCCCGTGACCCCTAAATATGAATAAATGAATACTGTAATGTAATGAAATGAGAGAGTTTGAAACAGTTCTGGGTTGTAAGCAGTATTCTATAAAAACAGACGGTTAACGTTTATGTCTTGCTGACACATTTGCAAAGGGAACAGAGAGAAGACACAAAGTTAATAACAAGCAATGGTGGCGTATGAGTAGATGGAGAAAGGAGGAGGAGCTCAGTGTGTCGAGGTCCCCCAGCTGTCTAAGCAACATAACTAAACGATATGGTTTAGGATCACCTGAAACCAGCTTTAACTATAGGCTTTATCAAAAAAGAACGTTTTAAGCCTAGTCTTAAAAGTAAAGATGGTGTCTGCTTCCCGAACCTGAACTGGGAGCTGGTTCCACGGGAGAGGAGCTTGATAGCTAAAGGCTCTGCCTCCCATTCTACATTTGAAAACTCTGGAAACCACAAGTAGACCTGAAATCTCAGAACAAAGTGTTCTGCTGGGATGATATGGTACTATGAGGTCTATAAGATATGAAGGGGCTTGATCATTAAATGCTTTTTATGTGAGGAGAAGAATTAAATTGTATCCTGGATTTTACAGGGAGCCAATGGAGGGAAGCTAATGTAGAAGAAATATAATCTCTTATTCCTGAACAGGTGGTCACATAATGGCTTAGCAACTACTTTTTTTAGGTTTTTAGAAGTAAAGGGCAGATTGGATATCGTTCTATAATTGGCTAAAATCACAGAGTCAGGGGTTGTTTTTTTTGAGTAAAGGTTTAACTACATCAAGTTTAAAGGCCTGTGGTACATAGTTAGTAAAGATGAGTTGATCTGATCTAATATAGACATGCTGGTTAAAGGTAACACTTCTTTGAGCAGTCTAGTCGGTATGAGGTCCAAAAGACTATTAACTATTAACAGATTAACTGAGAATGATCTACAGGGAGGAAGTGGTCTAAGAGAAATTCAGGTCTAGCGCTGTTGTACATCCAGGTCCATCTATTCCAGCTGCAGGGATGATGTGTTAATTTTTTTCCCTAATGTTGAAGATTTTATCAGTAAAGATATTTATAAAGTCTACTGAGAGTTAGAGGAAATCTGGGCTCAACAGAGCTATGACTCTTTGTCAACTTTGCTAGTGCTGACACATGTCAATGATAATTAATTAAAGCACCTGACAACAATCTCTAGTGTCACATCAAAAGATTGGAATACTTTTGTAAATAAAAAAATCTTTTTAATATTCAACAAGTTTGAAAAAGTCGCCATCACGGCTGTTTTACACTGTTTACATTTTATCTACAACACAAAATGTGCAAAAAGAAAAGGGGTTTGAATATAATAATTTGAATTTCTGAAGCAACTGTATCATCACATTTTAGCATATCAAAACATTGTGTCCAACACATGGTGTCCTGAAGCTGATGAAGGTGTTGTAAATGTGCAAGAAAGAGAAAGACAGACAAGAGGAGCTGGACACACACAAGACAGCCCAACTGCAACAACAAGTCAGTGGCAAAATTGTACTATTGATCCAGTGCCATTAACATCCAGGCCTCAACCCCTGTAGACTTGCTTTTCCATTCACACTAAAATGCACACACACATATGTTATTTAAGGTGACATTAGAGAGTGATTTGGCATGCCAACCTCAATGGTTTTATCAAACACTAGAATGTTCTGCTCCCCATCTGAAGGTTGTAATGGTAAAGAAGTAGCCACAGTGCTTTGGAGCAATTTCTCAGTAGTTCTCGTTTTATTGCTGTGTCTATTTGTTGTAGTTTAAGAGAAAAGTCTTACGATTTAACAACCCTATTTACTCTTTTTTTCATGAACCCTTGGTGTGGACAGACTGATAAAAATAGATTGTGTCTCTGGAGTGCTTCTAAGTTCTGTGTCAGGGACTAGAGCTCCTCTGGGAGAATTTAGCTTTCACGGGTTATAGGAATAGATCGGACAATAGACAGAATTGCTAATGAAGTTCTGTCTGTGTGCCACCCTAATTGTTCTGCAGAAAAGTTTTGGCTTACAAATGCATAGATATTTCATTATTATGTTTTAAAAGATTTCAACACTTGAGCAACTTCTAAGTCAGTACTGAAATTAGATAATTTAAAGTTCTGTTATCTCAACCAGACAAGGCAGTGTTTGGTTAAAATTAAAATGCAATGTGTGTACGTTGTGGTGCTTAAGAAAGATCAAACCCGGCTGAGTTTGGCTTCAGTAAAATAAGATTTAATACTCAGGTAGAGCATGTCATGAAATAAGATTGACAGTCTAAGCTGGAGGACCTATTGTGTTGGCACTTAGCACCAAAGTGTAGGACTGGCATGAAATCCTCAAATCACCAGAGAAAGCAGCCACTGCAGTAAAGCAGAATTTGCCATGGAGCTCCTGGTCATGGAATTACACCAACAGTAGCATGTCAAGACCCTGAAGTATCTGCCGAAAGGAACCTTTTGGGCAGTTTTACATTGTGAGTTGTTTTTTGTTTTTGTTTTTTTGTGAAAGGACAGCACATTTACCCTTGAGCCTTCTAAATATGTCTTACTGATTATGGTTTGCTTAAATGATAGTGAAGTGTTTCACTAGCTGCAAGCTACAGTAACTCTTTTTAATTGTAACTGAAATACCAATAAGTTCAAGGGCATCTGTTTAGAATATATGAGATATATAAGAATATTTACTAGATAGTCAAAAACTTCTTTATTAAAAATGATGAACACTGGGGAGACAAAAGAAGGTTAGACAATGTCTCCACACCATCAACTGAACTGAAGTCTTTTTGAATAACTGGCCAAATATCTCAATACATCAAATTAATTTGCCTTTGAATGTGTTTCTAGATGTTTTGTTGGTAAAACAGAATTAAAGATGAATACCTTAAGCAACTTAAAACAGAGATCAATTCTATGCTATTCCCGGAATCTGCAAAAACCTTACTTACTTTAAAAAAGCTATGAGTAATTGAACCGGGAGTAATCACAAAGAATATCCAAAATATAACTCTTAAGGGATTACATTGGAATTTTGATGAATGCCACTGTACAAATAGAAGATTAGTGGCACTTCCACCCTGTAGGAGAGCTAATCGCATTTATGTTTTTTTTTTATTTCACAAGCAATATATAATCTGTACTGTGTGGGTATCCATTATTTAATGCAAAGCAATGGCACAAGACTGAGTATTTTCATAAGGGCCTGACATGAATTTGTATTTCTTCATCACAGAGCCAGAAGAGGATGCAGTGCAGTCGGTTGATGTTTGTTGCTTACTGTTTTTAAATTATAGGTTCGATTATTTTGGTGCATAAAATAGTAAATGTTACCTTTGTGTTTTTAGCTGAAGGTTTTGGATGCACATACCCTATGACAAAGCTGCTGCATCTCCCAGCCCTTCACTCACACCAAAGATTTAGACAAGACCCACATACCATCACTAACTAACTGCGTCATGAGGTACTTGGTCATGAAATCAGATGTTATCAAGACTGGCGGTCTGAATCCAGTTGACTCCTCAAGCTTCTCTGGGTGACTGGACTCAATAGCAACCTAACTGAACCAATTTATCCAGCAGCTACCTATGTCCCGGACCTGACTGTGTGTGCACACTGACAAGCAGTACTGCTGACAACAGTTGCAATAGGACTCCACACACAGACAGACACTCTGGTAACAGTGAAGTGCCTGACTTGCTCTTACTGTCCGAATGTAATGTGGCTCTTCAACTCAGGTGAAATACTCACCTTCCCTTTCTATTCAAAAGCATGTGAGGTGTCTATGTACAGTATCTGTTAAGAAAAATATGCAGACAAACCCTTTTCAAGTTTCAAGTGGAAGTAATAGTTTGGTTGTCTTAACTTCTATGCAACATGGGTATTGACTTTCCAGCAAAACTAATAATGCATCAAGGAAAGGAATCTAAAACTCTATAGTATATATAAAATACACATCCTCTTGTTTTGTAACTGCAGTTTTTGTGTGTTTTTTAATTCCTCGATACCCTGAAAATACTGTTTGTGCTTGAGGCACGATAGCACCACTTTGGCTAAACACAGTTCACCACACTAGCCAAAGTGGAGTACTTGGTGATGAAGAGAGTGGGTTTGCCACTATAAATACAGAGCAGTCTGATTCACATAGCCTTCACATAGCCCACAGTATATGGCTATTCTCATTCATCATCTATTGTTCTTCAGCACCCACAAGAGAGGAGTATATGAATAAAGGGAGAAAGAAAGATTAAGAGAGAGAATGAAAACAAGTGAGCATTAGTATTTTAGTGTGCTGGCTAGGAGAGTGTGTGTACTACCTGGGTGACTGACAATGTCGTCTATGGCAGGGTAAAACACACACAACACATCTATTATCCCTCAAACATGATGCTCAGCTTTGACTAATGTAGTAGTGTCTTTTTTCTTAAGCCTTTTAAACTGGAAATTGTTTTAGTGATGTGGACAATGTGTGAAGATCAGAGAATCACAGAAAAACAGTATCAGTAATGCATAATAAGATGAGCAACTGTGTTATATCAAGGGCAGAATGAGGCATTCTTCCCAGAATTTACCATGTATAGATCCATTTTTATATTTTATCACAGAGTATTTTGTTTTTTCTCACACTCAAGCATGTGCACTTGTTTTTTTTCAAAGCTGTGTGTGTGTGTTGTGTGAAAGAGATGAAGTACAGGGCAAGAAAATGAGAAACAGACCATAACCCACCAAGGAGAACCAGTAAAGCATGTTCCACCTCATGCTGAGGTGACAGACGATAACCATGGCAACGTTTCCCCACCAAAATATGTTTAATGAATTGAATGCTTCTTGGTGTAGGATTATGAGCAGATCTCACTTGCTGCTGACTTGTCTGGGTCTTACACACATAATGAGCTTTGAGGAGAGTTTTGAAACTTGTTTCACCGTTATATTATAAATTGTACTTTCCTACTCTGATTCTGAAAAAACACAAATGCACTTTTTCTAGATATGTTATGGTTTAAATGCGATAAGGTACCAGTAGACAAGTCTATACAGGTTTGCTCTGGCACAGAAAGAGTAGAAGATGTTATAGTGTAGAGCTGCTATTCTGCTGCTGTTCAGTTGCACTTTGAGTGGTGCGACAGCTCTGACCAGAGGTCACCACTTCTTTTTTGTTGCTTCAACCACAAGTCCTCCAGCTACAACATCCTTGTATATAGATTGTTTGTCCCAGCTCTCTTATATAAAGTGGCCATTTGTTGTAACAGTGTCTCCATACACACAGACAAACATCTTGTTTGACGGCAAGACCCAAAATGGCAGCGCTGTCAAGTACAAAGCAAAATACATATAGTATTTTTAACACAGTCTTAACGCAAGAGTAGTCACTCTAATGGATTCATTATTATATTAAACTTCATCATGGCTAATGTGTGGTCCATATTAAAAGTAACACAGGTGCTACCACTGATCCAGAAAGTATAATGCTGCCTATTACAGCCTTAAATGATTCAACTTGGAGGAGAGTTAATATAGTATGAAACATTTATAGGTTTTCTGGTCATAATGGAAAGACTTTATACATTGATGGTAAGGTTTGGTGAAGCATTTATTGACTTTAATGGAAGACACAACCTTAACGTCTCTGCATCTTATGTAGCAATCGAATGATGTATCTTTGAGACTATAGTCAAATGACTTTCTGTTTCCCAAGTACTACTATGTTTTCTGGACACCATCTCCTACAGTCTTCTGCCTGTAGAGTGGGTTTGAATAATGTAAGATTGCTGTACAGTACCTTAGTTCCTCCATAGTCCTTGCAGTTCTTCTCTTTGCCTAGTTAGAGTGCTGGGCAAGGTGGAAGGGTAACCAGGTGCATTACAGAAAGAAAAAAGAATGCTGACAAAAATGCACAACTTTTAGTTGTGCACTGCACAAATCTGCCAGAGAGCCTTAGCTTTGAATTATGTCTAATGCACTAGTATTTGTTGTATGAACCAACCGTATCCTTGTATACAGGAGCACAGTAATATACCTCTGCTCAAAGGTGCATTTACCCCAGACTGACACACATGGTTTATTGCCTGCTTTACCTACAGAAAACACTAGGGTAGTTTTCAGAAGTAAGAAGAAGAAGAAAGTGGCCTTTCAGAAGTCACTTACTGTGAAGCTATTTTAATGTTTACTTCCATGGACATAATGTGTATATGCCGAGAGGGCATTTAACTACTCTAGCTTCTGGACACACAGGCAAAAGATGCTATCGTATCAGTACAGCTGTGTAAACATATCGCCTCTCCTCAAATTGATAGGAAACAGTTGTGCACTGAGTAAACGTTCTATCAACATTAACTACATTCTCTCTCTCTACATGACTCATTATTCTTGCGGCGACTCCATCACCACACTTCACTCATATTGTATGTGTTCAACAGGATGGTCCACCTTCTGTTGAACGCAAAAGGGTGTTAGTCACTATTTACAAAATTCATTAGTAAAATCTTTCTGATATTGCAAACAGAAGGCACTGAAATATACACACCGATCACAGGGGAAGATGGGTAATAAATGATTGGATCTTTCTTTGAACAGCAGTTACTTCACAGCAGTTCCTAAGTCGGATCCAGGGCATACTGTACATATGACACACATTTCAAGATAAAGGCTATGCAGCTGCTGGAAGACTTCAGATCTCAGTGTATATGATATCATATATGAGTCACGCTATCAAAACTGCAATAGCTGTAACTTTGTAGATAAATGATATGAGAAGTTAGTCATATTGCTTCCTTGAGTGCCATCTGAAATGACACATATAGCTGTTGGAAAGTGACTCATGTGAAAATATTGTGATCTGACTCTCCTATATTTATATTCTGTGTACGTTTCTGAAGAAAGATGCTATGGGGACAGGAAGAGAACTGCACTTTGTAATGTGAAAATGCTGGATGCTGTATACTGTTGTGATGCAATGAATGTATAACTGTACAACTAATCAGCAATAGACTTTAAATTTTTATAGGGGACATAATCACAATTATAAATTAACGCAACATGTCGAAATGAAAACTGAGACTGATGAAGGTAGTTGGGTGGATAACAGGTATAAACAGACTGTCAGACCTGAGTTTGCATCCATTATATTCTAAAGTCTTGTTTTTGGTTATGGTTTTATTACAAGTAGACCTTAATATATATGTTTTGTCTGAAGTCAATGTTATGTTTTTCTTAGTTCAACTACATCCAATCTTTCTCCAAACATAACCAAGTGCATAACCAACTTTTGATGTGAGAGAAGATCGAGATAGTCAATAGTCAGACAATTTTATCTAAGATATGAAGATTGCAGATCTGTCAGTGTCTGACAAAAGCTTATTGTTCACAGGTTGTTATGAATTTTTTCACTCAGAGAGCCACACCTGTTATGACTTTGTTGTTATTGCAAGTTTTTGCCATTCTTTTTTGAAATTAATTAAGCAAATGTTATGGTATTTCTTATATGTGGATTCCATTTTCCTGTCCTAGAATAAATACATCAATCTAAGAATGGACAAAGTTAGGCTAAGCAGAAAATGTTTCTTTTTTCAATATACCACTGCATAAGTTCTATAAAATGTTTGACAAATATGACAAATAGTGGTGTGCCTGTACTAGTGAGTGAGTGTGTAGTAGAAATATTGTGTAAGGAGCTGTGTAATAGGATTGAGGGCCATCTGTCTCCCTGTGCTGCCCACAGTCCCTAAAGGCTTTCAGCAGCACTAGCAGCCAGCAAGAGATAGACACAACTTAGTTTCTTTGGAAAAACTTGTGAGAAAGTAGACTGGCATTTAGTAAATTAATTTAAATATAACTGTTCTTAGCTGCAAAGTGTCTTTCCATGTCTCAAGTGACACATAATTCACGACACAAGCATTTCAGTCATATTGGCTAATCTGTAGTTAACACAAAATTACCATGTGGGAATGAGGCCTGGAGATGACCCACTGACCTTGTTGGGTTATATGCAAGTCTACTGGGATTCCTAGTGGACTGTGAGCTTTACAGGAAAATTGTGATGCATATCACCTTAATCCTGGCTTTATAATGACATTCTTTCTGTGCAGAGTTTTCCTGCTGCCTACTGTGGCAATTAAATCTAGCTGATCTGCAGTCCACCTGAAAAAGGTTTCCAAGTAGAAGGAAGTGTATCATCCTTATTAGTGAGCACTCCTGACAGTGGGGCATTTTTTGAAAAAAAAAGAGGTATTAGCCAGGGTAATCTTCAGTGCTGTCAAAAGCTATTTAAAGTCTCTCTATTGAGGGAGTGATGATGAGCACCAGTTGTCTAAATGTTACTGTGTCGCTTCTTTAAGTGAGCTTTTTCTGTGGATAAATTATAATTCCGCCTACAGAACATGGCCCAGTGTTCACATTAACAAAAAACACTTACAGTAGGATTCATGCCAGCTCTTAATAATTAGACACAATGTTGAGTGATTTTCATTTATGATGGAAGTGCTACATGTTGTATTGCATTTAAAGGAAACATGTATAAGCATATGACGTTGCCTTGGGCAGCACACATTTAGGCTGATACAAAACATTTTAACTCACCCTATTATTTAGTACATGAAAACATAAAGGAAATCTAATAAACATGTGAGACTTTTCCTTTGTACAATATCTGCTTTAATGTTTTAATATAGATACTTGTCTTTGCACAGATAAGTCAACCATGAGAGATGGAAATATACTAGCCGCCATTCACCTATCTTAGCCTATGCAGAAAATAAACTGGACTCCTATTTTGGTGCCCTTGGTGTCTGAAATAACTGATCCTCCCACTTAGTAGGTCCCTGTGCAACATTCAGAAAGTGCTGGATAACTTGCATCTTGTTGTGCACATTGGTTATAAAGATTTGTCTTGTCTTGCCCTTTAGCTAAGCACAGACGACAATGCAAAGAGAACCAGAAATCATCAAAAAATTTGAAGCTGTGTCTATTGCATCTGATGTTCTAGCCTCAGCTGGGAGGAATGCATATGAACTAGGAGTCATAACTTTTCAAACTGAGCAGTTCCATTCAGATCCCTAAATAACCCTGCAGCGTTGGGAATCCATAATCAGTGCCTCACAGGCAGGGAAGCGGACAGGCGGCCACTGGCCTGAAATCATCACAACACCATTTCCCTGTGGATCCATAATAGATGATAGTCACAACCAAACCATCTCATCACCAGTTCATGCAGGGTCAAAACCCTCACGCTCATACAACCAGAATGAGCTAAGTGCTGCTGAATGGATATAATCTGTCACATCCAATCAATTGAAGCACTCCAGAATGAAAGAAAAGTGGGGTGGGGTTAAAGAATAGAGTGAGAAAATAGGAAGGACAGGAAGATCAGCCCCACAGAAAAAGACATAAGGGCAGTAGGATTGGAAAATGAATGATGGAAAGTCAACTGCTGAGAAAGAAAGAACTTCAATCAAAACCTACACTTGAATAAGTCATGTCTTCCTAACAGACTTCAGGATATAGTGCTGAATACATAAAAAGGGATTGTGCATTAATCAGATGCTCTCACCTCCTCCTCTTTGTGGGCTCAGTGAAATTTTACCTTTACAGTCACTAATCTAGCACTGTGATAAAGTCAAAGAGGAATAGAGCGAGATGAAGAGACAGGGGCACAGAAAGAGAGGACAGTTGGTAATTTTTAAAAAATCTCCTCAGGCAGCCAGGGATGTGGCATGGAAATAAAAATATATTGTATTAAATATCCAAGCACAGAAAGCTTCTATTTCTTTCTGTATTTCAACACATTGCCCATAGGGCATCTGGTCATGTCATAAATCTATACAGGCAAACAACACAGAGCAGTAAGTAAGATAAGTCTGAAAGGAAATGAAGCATGATGGCCGCTCTTATGTCTGGTGGCACCTGTAACCTTTCTCTGAGTGGAGGAGGTGAGATGGCCGGCAGGGTGGGGGAGACTGGCAGATTAAAGTGGCTTTTCATTTTGTGAAAAAACATCCGGGAAGCTTTCTTTTCACTCTGCTGGTGGCTAGGCTGTGTGTATCTGTGTGTGAGAGACCGAGAGAGTAGCTGCTTGCTTCAGCTTGTCTCACCTGCATTGCAGCGGGAGCTAAATTTAGAGTTGAGTCTGACAAATGTATGAGTGCTTCATTTTTATTTGATAGATACATGATACATGGATAGATGGATGCATAGATAGATAGATAGATAGATACACAGATAGATTGATAGAAGCCTAATGGCGAATGAAAGTCTAAAAGTGTGGGGGCAATGGAGGGTGAAAATGAGGCTGTGAGATCCCAAGATAAAGAGAGGAGAATGGAAAGAACCCAGACAACAGGAGGTTGGTGGGAAGCACCAGCTGCCATCCCCACTTCTCTTTCATTTCTTTATTTGCTTCTCTCTCTCTCTCCATCATCTTCTTTTGCTTTTTCCATCTCTGCAATCTCAGTCACCACAAAGGCTCCCGTGCTTGTATATTTAATGCATATTTATATATGTATATATACACACTTACACTTCCTGTCGTGTTAGTGTCTGCCCATCTGTTCCAGTTCTGGCCAGATGTAAAGTCAACAAGACTCAGGCAGCAATGATGAATCGGGTACCCTCAGGGAAAGAAATGACTTCAGAGTTTCACATAATAAACACACCATCTTTTTTTTTTTTTTTTAGCCTAGTCATCTCACCAGTAGGTCACCAGGGCCTTGAGTCAAGCTGTTTTATTTAGCATTATTACTTTTATATTACAGATTGAAATACTGTGAAACATATTTTAAAAAATTTAGGCAACTTTTTGCACCAGATTATGATGTAGATCAAACAAGAAAAGTACTTTGTATAAACCACTTTTCACTCAATTTAAATAATTGTCTAGTCAATATTTTGTGTGTGTGATATACTTTTTTTTAAATTCCAGATGTCTGTTTTAACTTAAACCTACTTATTTTTCTTGTAGTGATTTCTACTTTGTCTGCATTTCATCTAGGAACTTAACATATACAATTAAAAGTGAATTATTTACAAAGTTTTAATAGAAAGAGAATGGAATCACATAACCCAAATAAAACAAAATGCTCAAATGAAGTACATAAATAAAAATAAAGTAAATAATTGTGCTTTTACAGAAGTAAATATAACTATATTTGATTACAGTGTACAAGATGCATCATATTAGTGGGGGAACAAAGTGTATCCTACTTAACTCTGGTAATAATGGTATAAAATGAGTTTACTACTACTATTTTTATTTACTAACTACTCTTGTACAGCACTTTGGCCCGTCGTGGTAGTTTTTAAGTACTTTATAAATAAAGTTGGATTGGATTGGATTGGATACTGGATGTCCAAGCAGCTAGTTTTGCAGATTTTGATCAGAAATAACCCAGTTTTGGTCTGATTCTGATTCACTCCTCACTCAGAGTAAATACAACAAGATAATTGTTTGTACAGTGGCTGTATATAAAATGATAATCTGAGGTTACATAAATGCATCTTGGTAAAGAAAAAATGCACAATTTGTATGTATAGAACAAATGCAGATTGAGTTCAAACTTAGATTTATTCATATATCTAAGTTTGATATATTCAACCAAAAAGGACTCACGTCACCCCGCTCCTCAAATCTTTGCACTGGCTTCCTGTAGCTGCTCGCATCAGATTCAAAGCTCTGACTCTTGCCTACAGAGTGGTCAGCTCAACTGCACCTGTCTACCACAACCCCTCATTCAGATCTACATCCCTGCCCGCCCACTGCGCTCTGTCAATGAACAGCGTCTGGTGGTTCCGTCACAGAACAAAAAATCCACTG
>OMLM01012013.1:0-11890 GCA_900302695.1 Helostoma temminkii
GGGGTCGGACGAGGAGCTGCTGGTTGTTTGTCTAAAGGGAGTTTAACGTTAACTAATCAGTTCGTCAGTTACAGTTGATTAATTCTCGATTAATTGATTATAGACTGCTTCCTTCTAGCCGATTACTATTTGTTCCTGGTTTAAAGTAGCCAATCGCAGCAAGGCATTCTACTGCCACAGTAACACAGGGGCCAATCACAGGTCAGTCACGCCCCTCTTTATAGGTGACCTTTGACCTGGTGAACAAATAAAATTTAAATGTTACCTGATGACACCATGATGATGTCACAGCTCATTGTAATAAATCATGTGAAACAGGATTTTATAAAATAAAAGCACCGTCACTGGTTTTTAGATCCAAAGACTCAATTTGTGTTTTAATATTTTTATTTTCATGTTTATTGGAGTCGAATGTTTTATCACCTGTCAGCGTTTACCTGTCTGCTAAAACCAGCAGCATCTAAAAATTAAAATTAAAAAAACGTATTTTCCCATCCTGACAGGCTTTAGTCCTGATCGGTCAGTTATTGATCTATCAGCAATAACATTATTGATCAGCTGATCGGGCTGCTTCTTTGGCCAGAGTCAGGATTGGCTGCAGCTGTTCGTCCAACGAGGGGGCGTCAGCCTCATTAGTGATGATCCAATCAAATTCAACACCGCTGTCCAACCCACACTCAGATTCTGCATCATCCACACCTGAGAAACGGGTAAATGCAGGTCAGCACATGCTTCAGACACAAACACACAGGTAAACACCCAGGTAAGTCTCACCTGCGGTGAAGGTCCACCCCCTCTGTTGGCGCGTTTTTTCGGAACTTTGAACTCTGATGTTTCTCGTCTGTCGAGGAAACTCAGACCAGAACCACTGAAGATCAGACCGCCGGCGCGCATCGCTCACCACCTGTCCAATCAGAGAGCACAGACTGTGGGCAGCTGTCCAATCAGAGAATATCACTTTGATTTCCAGGACATTGCGACCATTTTACAAAATAGTCAGACAAAAGTAAAATCTGATCTGAGGTCAGTGCAGACGACTCCGTGTTGTAACGACGATGTTGATTGTTAAGATGAAGCCAATGTTTTAAAGTCACCTGCTCGAGAACTTGTATGTGCTTCCAGATGTGCAGTGATGAGGCAGAACCTCTGTTTTCCTGCAAAGGCCCTTTAGTGAGTGTTGACATTAAATATCAGGAAGGTGTAACGTTTTTAATACAAGTTAAACCTTTAACAGCAAGTTCTGATGGAACAGTGTAAAGTTTAGTTGTGGGTGAATATTATAACAGATCACTCACAAAAACAATTTCCTTCTTAAACTAATTTACCAGATTATTTAATGTTATTCTACTGTGGAGGAAAATAACAGAAGTGGTTGGAAGTTTGACAAGTTCAAGGAACTTTAAAATCACTTTTCTTAAACAATTCTAGTCCCACTTTTTCTGGATAAATGTGGAACCACCTGGATAAACTTAACCAGTTCAAAAGTTCCCATTAGTGTCTCAAATTAACTTGTTAATGAAAAATGAATAAAACTGAATGTTAGTGTCTCCTGAAGAAGACTGATCGATTGAAAGATGTGATTCCTTGGTGATTGGCTCAGAGGTCGGAGAGGCCTCTAACACGTCTCCTCTGCCTCCTTCCAGCAGACACCGATAATAATGTATGAATGAAGGTCCAGTAGAGTTCGGCACCTGCTCTGTGCATCATCGACCCAGTACAGCCTGGTTCCGCAGCTCCCTCTACAGCACAAACAGAACAGGGCTACCACTGTCTGCAGGAAGCTGTTCAGCCGTGTTCTGGAATAATCTGTGACGTTAGTAAAGAGAATCGGATCAAACTAACGGTGAGTCGACCTTCTTCAGACCACTCCCCCACATGCTCCAGTCTGTCCCCACAGTCCGAGATCCAGTCCCTTTATTCTGGAACAGCCTCTCTGCTGAAGGTCAGTCTGCCTCCGTAGAGCTGGACAGCTTCAAACTCATGTAGTTGAGATTATGTTACAGATTATTGAGGGGTTTTGGTCAGGCTGTTGCTAATCCTCAGTCAGTTTCAGTGAGCTGAACAAATCCTGTGTTTACGGTTTAGTCCATGTAGTCGTGGCGACAACTCCGCATCATTAACCCACAGTGTTTTCTAACAAACACGTCCTTTGTCTCCGTCCCCGTCCTCAGTGCTGGACCGTCATCCTGGGACCTCTGTCCTGGTTTTGCTCTCTAACAGGACGTGTTCTGGTTTGTGTGTGACGTTAGTGTGAAAGCAACAGAACAGGGGACACAGAAAAGTGAAGGTGTCACATCATCAGGTGATGATGACGTACCCAGACTGGCTGCCGTGCTCCTCTGGTTGCCAGGCGACAGAAGAATCCTGGGTCCTGACGTCGCCGAGTTTCTCCCCAGCGAATCATGTAGGCCCGATGCTGCTCCTTATAGGGACCGGGACCCAGCAGCTGGTCCAGGTCTAGACCGTGTTCCTGCCGGACCAGCAGCAACCACGTCACGTAAATGGGCGTAAACAGTTATACGATGTAACCATGGTAACATGCTGTGTGTGTGTGAACAGGTGCAGGTCTCACCTGAGCATACTGTTGTTTCAGGGGTCCTGACAGACGGAGTATGCAGCAAAGATCAGGCCCCAAACTGCAGAAGAAGAAAGAGGTCAGCTGATGTAACTGCAGATGTATACAGGTGTTCACAGGTATATATACAGGTGAACACAGGTATATACAGGTGTTTAAAGGTACACTTTCAATTTGCACTGCAACAAACTGAGAATGTTTTTATTTTTCTGTGTTGAGCCCAACAAACTCGGTGGAAATGATCCAGTTCTGATCGGATCCCACTGGATCATGTCGTCATGTCTGAGTCCGACGTCAGACAAACGTAAGCAACTGTGACGTCACCAGGTGAAGGCGCTACCAGGCCTGACTGTAACACCTGCTGTCACCTGAACTCGGAGCTGATTGGATGTTTGATTCTAACTATTTTACAGTTTTCTGCCTCTGATCAGATTCACTGGAGCAAATTTAGTTTGTTTGTAGCTTCAGAACTGACCCAATTCCCCCAGCCCCGGAACCTGAACCTCAGTGAAGTTACAGTAACGTGATGCACTAACCGCTCCCGCATCAGGTCCGTCACATAATCCTTTCCAGACTTCCGTTTCCCACTGAAGACCAGAATCAGCCGCGGTTCCGAAACTTGGTCCATCGGTCAGCCATCGATAAGTTCAAGTAGTTACCTATCCGAACCGGCGGCAGGTTTATAAGCTCTTCCGAGTCCCGATGGTCGGACGACACTGGACCGGTACCGTAACTATGCAAGCAAACAGGAAACCTTCAAAATAAAAGTCATCTCTGAGAGACCTCCGCGCTCAGAAGCGTCAGTTCGGTCAGTAATCGACCCGAACCGATTCACTCTAAACCACCTGACATTTGTTCGAGCACAAAGTCAGGAAATAAAGTGCTGTTTTTTTCTGACGTGACCATGTTTTATGAACTTTACGGTAACGTGCGATCATCGTCACATTCTGGACTGAACCACTGCGGCAGTGAGTGTGGGGGTGCTGTGTTTATGAGAGTATAGAAATAATCAGATTACACCAGAAACTTCAAAAACTACAGACAGAATAGAAACAGTAGAGTTCATTGAAAATATGAACATTAATCATTCGGCTCTTTGCTGATAACGACGAGACTAAACTAATAACGCGAAATCACTAAAGTTGTTTTTTCATGCCTCAGTTCTTACAGATTGTTGACAAATATTTTGTCTGACAATTGATTCATTATATTTTCTGCATAATGTCTTACCATAATGCGCAGAACTGTATTAGGCTTATACTGAATGGTTTGATCCGGGTCAGAGGTCACCAGGACTGCTCAAAATGGCGGCTGCTCTGTTTTGTAGGAGAAGCGGAGTTTTCAGATCTCTGAGGGTGAGAAACTAAACTTCACTTGTGTCAAACAAAATGGCGGAAAATAATTAAAACTGAATTTAAATCTGTTAATGTTCGTGTTACGATTAAACCTGCGGTGACGTCAGAGACCAGCTGAATACAATAATCAATAATCAGTTATTATTGTGACAGTTTAACTCTGGTTATGTAAAAAGACAAACGTTTTTAATAAGATGAATAAAAATAGTTAAATGGACCCTGACTGAATTTTGACCTTTCACCCAGTTTTTACCTGCACGTGCACAAACGAGCAGTTTTTAACAGTTTTCAGTGAAAAGACGACGCTTTGCTTTTACTTTGCTAGACATCTAACATGAATATCACTGTTATTACATATTTTACATGAAAGGGCTCAGTTGTAAGTCGCTTTGGATAAAAGCGTCTGCTAAATGACGTAAATGTAAATGTAAAATCAGTTTATCTCGTTTAGTTTCTTTTTACTAGCTTCACATTTTACAAACTCAGGCTGTTCGTTTGTCGAAATGTTGAAATAAGGAGGCACTTTATTGATTCAATCAATAAGGATTTATCAAGTTTGCATCAGACTGAGAAGAGAGTAAAATAAAAAACAGAATGATACTTAATACTGATGTGTGTATGTATACACACACTAAATAATACTCCTAAAATTAGGGATGTCCCGAAACCACTTTTTCGCAGACTGTGTACTTACATTTCAGTATGTTGAGTACTGATATGAATACTTTTATTATAAACACTGTAACTATCATTACAGTGCGATACCATCAAACACTGTAAACATATGTTGACTATGTTTCTGACTATGATAAAATTAAATGCACAACAGCAGATTATTGCTCACATATAAAGATTACACATCTGCTATGAATCAGTGTGTCTGGATTTTTACCAGCTTCTAGATTCAATATTCTCTGTGGATATAAGTACATGAGGGTGGTATATTCGGCTCAGTACCCGATACACACAGGGAAAATCCCTAGAATTAATAATTGAACATGATAATCAGATGTTGGGTTAGAGTGGATTAGGATTAGATTAGACATCAGATTCGTCCATTTTGATTCAGGAGGAAACTGCAGAAATAACAATTTCATCAAGTTGAACAAATTAGTTAATGTTAAAAAGTTAATGCTCGTTTAGAATAAACTGAACTTTTTAAAGTTAGGTCATTTGAATGATAGTTTTTACTATTTTTAATGAGCTCACGTTTAAAATAGTAAATTGTTAAATTCTCCAAACTTGCTGAAGATGATCAGAAAACAGGGCTGTTCCATATTATATCATGGCTGAAACATGCCATCTGGAGAAGGCACTCTTTGAACCTGAGACAACTGGAGCAGTTTGCTCACGAGGAGTGGACCAGAACCAGTCTCACTGACAGTTACAGAAATCGTTTGATTGCAGTGAGTGCTTCAAAAGGTTGTGCAACAAAATATTAAGTTAAGGGAACCATCGTTTTAGTCCAGGCCTGTTTCATTAGTTTGTTTTTTAAAATGATTCTGTTGAGCCACAATTCAAAAGCAATGTCTGACTTTCATTGGTTAATTTTCAGTAGATTTGGATTTATTACTACTTCTGTCAGTTTCAAGTTATTTCCATGACCATTGTGGGTTTTTCTTTCATTAACAATTTTATCCACATGTGTAAACACAGTGAGTGACAGGATGAAAATACTGCAGTACGCTGCAGTCACTGTTTACTATCACTTACTAAACTGATAATTATTATTAGTTGTAGATGTTTTATGTTTTCTGATGTTCACCTTTATTTAATCTTTAGTTATTATGTAACTTTTACTTTTATTAATTATTATTGACCTTTATTTTTTGCTTGTTAAAATCTGAGAACAGGTGCTGTGTTAAATATGACGTGTTCTGCGTTCCAGTCATGGTTCCACAGCTCCGCGGTTCAGTCCAGTTCTCAGTCAGGGTTCTTCCCTCCAGATGAGGGCATCATGCTGCCAACTGGAGCTTTCAACAACAGAGTGGCCTTCATCACTGGAGGGGGAACTGGTCTGGGCCGAGCCATGACCACCACCTTGTCACAGCTGGGGGCCCAGTGCGTCATCGCCAGCAGGTGAGAGGTCACACGACTGATCCCCGCCCAGTTAACAATAACCAGGTTTCTGTTGTCCCTGACTGGATTTACCCGCGTCTTACACTCATTAATGTTCGGTGTCTAATTCATGTTTGTGTTTGAACAGAAAGTTGGATGTTCTGCAGCAAACAGCCGAAGAGATCAGCAGCCAGACTGGAAACAAGGTGATCAACCTGAACCAGAACTCATGTAAACTAGTCCGAACTGTTCTGACTGGTCTGAACTACCTCTCTGTCCTCAGGTCCACGTTGTCCAGTGTGATGTCAGAGACCCTCAGGCAGTGTCTCACTGTGTGGACCAGATGGAGACTCTGACCGGACTTCCCGATGTAATAGCACACACACTTTATTCAGTGCAGCTGTGCACAGTGAAATGTATCTGTCATGCTGCTTTGTTGGATCAGTGTTGGTGGTCAAATAAGAGAAATGCCAAAACCAAGCTCACTGTTCTCCCCAGCTGTTCTTTTGCCAGATGACAGCTAACACTGGCTCCAGTTCCTCCCTAGAACAGTGTGCTGGTTTAGAGGAAAAGTCACCCTGACACACCAAGCTGGTGTCAGAGAACAGGAAGCACTTACACAGACTTGTTTTACCTTTGTCTGGGTCAAATGGAAAAAGTGTAAAAAAGTCTTTACCAGCAGGTGGCGTTAGTCTGAAGCTGTTGTTTACGAAGGAAAACAGAACAAGACTGAGGACTGTAGATGTACAAAACCTAAACAAAGCAACATATGGCATCAGATGATTTATAGCTACTTCTAATCCAGAATATGTCTGATCTGTTGTAAATGTCACTGGGGTCCATGCTTATGCATGTGTTTGTGATTCTCTGCACACTACTCTTTGTGTGCTCTTCTTGCAACAGCCCTTTTGTCATGTGTGAAGCCACAATACACTAATCAGGGGGACATGTGAAGACCTCTGGAGGACATGTGAAGGTCAAACGGTGACAGAGACTTGTTAATTTCTGTGGTTCCAGTGTTTAATCATTCTCACACTTTCAGAACAGATGAAGTTGAGTTGCCATGAGAACGGACACTCGTTAAGAGGATCTGTCCCGTTTGCAGACATCACCGGCTGATTTCTATAGTCACTGATCTGTCTGCGTTTCCATAACGACTGCACTCCATTGAACTTGTTCTGTCATCCTGAAGAATCGCAGCGAATCCAATAAAAATTTCCATTACGACAGTACTGACATCTAAGCTGACCGTCAGAAAATACTTCATGTCTACGCAGTAAATCATTTGTGATGGAAGGATTCAAAAAATTCATCAAACAGCAGACACATCGAGCATCAAACAGATCACCAGTCAGTCGGAAGTGATGGAGAACTTAAAGAAGGTTTGGGAGATTTCTGATGGACTTGTTTCGCTCTCCAGAAAATAAACTGAGAAAGAGACACTGATGAGAAAGGTCTCTGTTGTCTTTTGCTCTTTTCAGTACCAAGAGAAATCGGTTTCTCATAGAACTGGATCAACAGAATAATAAATGAGTTTCAGGATTGATGTAAACACTGCAGAAATATCAACAGTTAGGTATAAAAATCCACATTCTTAATGTGACCAGGAATCATTGACACTATATATGTCATTCTAGAATATGATCTGATATTTTAACTAAGCAAACTTCAGGAAAGTCGGTTGCTGAGAATGTCAGCGTCCCTGCATTAGGATTTACACTTTCACTAAACCAAGAAGGAGGCTGATTTTAAACATTAGCGCAGGTAGTGAAGACGCAGTTCCGGCGGTGGGTAGAGGTTAGAGAGTAGTCACATGACCAACCTGACGGCAGATCCTGTGTCCACATATTTACACCGAGTTGTTTCTTTAACTTCTGTGTCACCTGTGTGACAGTAGTTTTAACATCAGTGGTTGTGTGTCCTGATTGGTGCAGGTGATCATCAACAATGCAGCAGGAAACTTTGTGTGTCCATCAGAGCGTCTGTCGCCAAATGCCTGGAAGAGCATTACTGACATAGTGCTGAACGGGACTGCTTTCGTTACTTTGGAGCTGGGCAAGAGGCTCATCCAGAACCAGAAAGGTCAGATTTAGGGTCAATCCCATTTCTCAATCTTAATTTTTGGACAGTATGCTGTCAGGTCACGGATTATCGGAAAAAAAAAAACATAATAAAACATGAACACAGTGTATGTTGAGAAATCCCTGTGCAGCCCTCTTCCTTAGCCCTACCCCTCCATCCAAAAAGGAATCGGGTCACCCCTACCCCTCACATAGACCCGCAAAATGGAGGAGTAGGGCAAGGGGGTAGAAATGGGATTGGTCCTTCGACTGGGTTCAGACTGATTCAGGTTTATAGTAGAGACTCGGTTCAGAATGATCATGATTGGGTTCTGTGCTGTTCATTTAACGTTTCACGTTTTGTTTCTCTGGGCCAGGTGCTTCCTTCTTGGCCATCACCACCATCTATGCAGAGTCTGGGTCTGGTTTCGTGGTCCCAAGTGCTTCTGCGAAGGCTGGAGTCGAGGCACTTTATAAGTCAGTCTGAACTTTGACCTTTCCAAAGCAGTGTTTTGCTGAAAGACTTAAATCTTCAATCGAGACTTCTGTGTTGCTGTTGTTGGTCAGGTCTCTGGCTGCAGAGTGGGGGCGCTATGGTCACAGATTTAACATAATCCAGCCTGGACCAATCAGAACCAAGGTACCGCTCACCTGACCACAGCTGATTGACCTGGTTTAAGTGATTTTGGTGGTGGTTGTTGTTTACCTGTTTTGTTCAGGGGGCGTTTAGCCGTCTGGACCCGACTGGAACTTTTGAGAAAGCGATGATTGATCGGATTCCGACGGGTCGACTCGGAAAACCAGGAGAGATCGCAAACCTGGCAGCGTACATAAGCAGTGACTTCGCTACCTGGATGTCTGGAGCTGTGAGTCTACAGTGATCCTGGATCAGACTTTAGACTGATCCAGAGAAACGTCCACCGCAGGTTACACTGATGTTCAGAGAGCTCCTCAGACTCCAGGCTGATCTTAGGTCAGTGTGGTGTTGGAACAGACTTTTTGTGTTGACTGCTCCTTGTTTGTTTGTTTGTTTGTATTCAGGTGATTCGTTTTGATGGCGGAGAATACGTGTCGATGGCAGGAGAGTTTAACGAGCTGCACAGGGTGAGTGTCGCACTCACATTTTTCCCTTGAAACTCATAACTTAGACTCAACATAACCCTAATTACGAGTCTGATCACCACATTGTAGAAATACTGTTACTGTTAAAAGTCCTACACTAAAAAATGATTTACAGTATAAAAATATCACCATCGAACTACATGGTAAATATATCATTGGTGTAAATATTGATGTATTAATGGCTGAACATGTCTGCTGTAAGTGGTGAAGGTGGAGCCAGGGTCTGACATTAATGTCTCCCAAGCTCCAAATGCTGCTTTTCCTTTTGACGAGTAAATGTGTGAGGACTATCCGTCACACCGGTAAATGTTTGTAGGAAGGTACAACAGTGTCCTGAGAGTCCACACTGCACTTTCAGTTAACAGTTTGTCTCAGTGCCAAGCTAATGATTAAATCGTTAATCACCAGTTAATTATTAGCCTCTTATTAGTTAAGCTAAGATAGTAATAACTGTGAATGTCACTAATAACGATGCTTAGCATTACACCGTAGTTCACCCACATCATCACTACACCTTCACTCTTCTGCATTTTAACCCTAAAGATTATTTGAATGTTTTATGTATCAGAGCTGCAGATAATGACGACAAAATCTGGTTTAATGTGATTGCGTTGCAGGTGACTCCTGAGCAGTGGAAGATGATGGAGGCGATGATCAGAAGCACTAAAGGATCATAGAAACAGTAATCACATCACTGTGTGTGTTACTGTGGAGCCTTGATGATGTTATGCCTCAGAATGCCGTTGGGACGGTTTTGATATTTTCCAATTAGTGAGTCTCTGCACATGCTCAGTGCAAACAAAAATATTGAAGTTGGAGAATAAAACTGCAAAATTCAGTCACAAAAGTGTTTTTGTGTTTGTGTTAGTTGAAGACTTGACTTTGACGTTGAAGACTGTTGATTTCCGTCGAAACTTGACAGTTGGTATTTTGCCTCTGTCTTCATGTTTCCTGGCTGATGGTCCACAGCTCTCTGTTAACTAAAGCAAAGTGTCCAAAAATAATGTACAAGTGTGATCTGTGACACTTCAGCAATATTTAATTTGCTATAGTTTTCAGCAGGGGTTAACACTAGCAATGGTTAGGAAGAGGAGTCTTCACTTTAGGGGCACTGGTGCAGGTAGAATTTTAAAAGTCAGTACAGAAGTAATAGTACAGAACTTTCCACATCTGCCAGATGTACTGCACAAAAAATATTAAGGTAATAATCTTCAGCTCTGTGGTCCCACGATGGACTGAGCTACTGAACTCTGCATGGTCAGCAGCCTTACTGCTGATATTCAAAACACTGATGAAAACTGAGCTTTTTTGTAACTTCCTATGCATTTAAATCATCATCTTTTCAACTTACTATGCACAAAAAACCCTCTTTCCTGCCCTTACATGTCAAACAGACACACTTCCCCCGATAACACTTTTAGCACTAATGTTCTTCTCCTTGACTTAGATTTTTGCTGGCTTGTACCTCACTTGTAATTCGCTCTGAATAAAAGCTTCTGCCAAATGATTCAATGTAAATGTAATCCAACTGATCCTAGTTTTCACTGGAATTTTAGAACGAACCAGAAAGTGCCTTTCCTAAGGAAGAAATGTGTGTTTGCTGAAAGCAAACTATTAGTAAAGAACAGTTTGGACGGTAGGCGTATCGTATCATTTCCTGTTTGAACTGTGCATTTGATCTTAGACCCTTTAAATCTTTCAGTTAGTCTTATTTGCTTAACAGCAACTGACTTAACACTTGCAATGCTTATACTACACAAGCAGAACAAGCCTTAAAAATGTGTTTTGAATTTGTATTAAATTAGTTTACTCAGACCTGCTACACAAAGTCCACATGTGCAACATGTAGTGCAAAGGAAAGACAAGAACAAGAACCGTAGCATCGACCAGTACACATGTTGTGCAAAGATGAAATGTCCATATGCAAGTAAGATAAATAATATTTTAAGTGTAAACACTGTCATTGAGGTAGACCATAGAGTGCGAAGCAGCAGTTTATGCAGAGTTTAAGAGTGTGTGTGTGTTTCAGTCCTTTGTGTTGAGGAGTCTGACAGCTTGTGGAAATAAACTGTTGTGTAATCTGGATGTGAGGGCCCGAATGCTTCTGTACCTCTTTCCACATGGCAGGAGAGTGAAGAGTGTGTGTGAGGGGTGTGTGTGGTCAGCCACAATGTTGCTGGCCTTATGGACGCAGTGTGTGGTGTAAATGTCCGTGACTGAGGGAAGAGCGACCCCGATGATATTCTCAGCCGTCCTCACTAATCGCTGTAGGGTCTTGCGATCCAAGGCGGTGCAGTTCCCAAACCAGGCAGTGATGCAGCTGCTCAGGGTGCTCTCGATGGTCCCTCTGTAGGAGGTTGTTAGGATGTGTGGTGGAAGCTGTGCCTTCCTCAGTTTTCTCAGAAAGTAAAGACGCTGCTGGGCCTTCCTTGTTATGGAGCTGGTGTTAAGGGACCAAGTGAGGTTCTCCGCCAGGTGAACACCAAGGAATTTGGTGCTCTCTACGATCTCCACGGAGGAGCTGTTGATGTTCAGCGGGGAGCAGTCGTGTTGTGTCCTCCTGAAGTCAACAGTCATCTCTTTTGTTTTGTCTACGTTCAGAGACAGGTTGTTGGCTTTACACCAGTCCGTTAACTTCTCCACCTCCTCTCTGTATGCTGACTCATCGTTCTTGCTGATGTGACCTACCACAGTCGTGTCATCAGCGAACTTAATGATGT
>OMLM01012014.1:0-22957 GCA_900302695.1 Helostoma temminkii
TTCAGAATAAAAAGTCAGCCACAGTGCACCCCACAGTATCCACAGAGTCAGCTAAATAAATGATTTTAAGTATGGTTCTGTATCCCAGTGATTTAGAATGGCACTGTTGGACCTCATCCCTTTTTGAAATGTTGTCCACTGAGGCTGGCTGAGGTCGGACACAATGAGTCACTGATGCCCAACAGCTAGTGAACTTTCTTCCTCAGCCGAACCCACTGAACCAGTGACTGGGTGTGGTGGAGAGCGTGAGAGAGAATGAGAGAGATACAGAGACAGGGGGGAGTGTGTGATGGAGAAAAAAGAGGGTGGGTGGGAAATGAATGTTGCCAGTAGGAAGTTGGGGTCAGGGGTAGTGATGGATTAGTGGGTGAATACACTTGTATGAACACCACTCCCATGCAGCACACACACTTTGTGCCACCACGAGCTCGATGGAACCAAAGAGAACCAGTGACAGATTACAGAACCAGTATCCTCAGATTTCGTCTAGGTGTCCTCTGTTCTCTTATTAGCTGACAGTATACTATGTAAGCAGGTTTGACATGAGTGGCAATGTTTTCCTTTTCGTTTTGTGTGGCTTTGTAGATTATTAGGAGTGTACGACTTTTAGAGCTCACACATGTAAGAGTAAACAGGGCAACTAGGAATTGTCAAGAAACTCTCTGCAAGGAAAAACAGTCAGTCTGTGATAAATTTCCCTTAATTTTATTTCCACGTCCTCTTCAGATAGGGCTTCTGGACACTGGAGAGGAAATTAATTGATTACTTTGGCACACACCTTAAGAAACTCTTAGGTCAACAGTGTCCCAGCAGTTTGCCTGTCAATTCAATTACAAACAGACTTCCCCTCGTCCAAAATGCATAAACTCGCAATCCATGTTTGTACCCACCTGGATTAGGATTAGATTACAGAGCAACAGTTCCAATCTTGTTTCAGTGCTGTTTTTGCCTATTAACATATTAACTCATATTAATAAATGTTCTTTCTTTTCGATTTTTAGAGCAAAGAACAACTCAGCAGGGCCAGGTCTACTTCCTCCACACGCAGACTGGAGTCAGCACTTGGCATGATCCACGGGTGCCCAGGTAACGATTTAACTTTTTATTTTAACCCTTGCTTTTTTCTTTGGCATCCAGATTTTTTTGTTATGCAATTACCACATGTTGCAGTTAATAAATGTTACTAAGAGCTACAGGTGCAATCAAATGTATTCAGCTTACTAGTTTTCAAACTTTTAGTTGTTTGCAACAAACAAAACCAATTTAAATGGGTCAGTACAACTAATGTTACAAGCAAATTAACACAAAATGCAACTTTTAATGACTACTGCAGTCTTAAACGATTCAACCCCCTGAATAGAAACACTCATTAGAACACACATTTGCAAATTAGATATTGTGTCAAGCACCCTGGTTAACTTAATCTAGGGCTTTATTAGTTCCACCAGGTGTGTTTGAGTGCAGAAGGGTGCAAGTTAACATTGGTTGCTAGCCAAAAAAGCTAAATGTCAGACATTTAAAGAGGAAACAGTAACACTGCTTCAGTATTTTGTCATTACCTTTAATCAAAGGTGCAAAGATTGTTACTGGGAATATACGAAGAGAACTACATTTCTTACTTGGCGAAATGCATTTATGGAATTTAATATGAAGGCCACACTTGGAGAGGTAATTCTAAATATTATTGAATGAACATGTTGTGTCTGAGGACACCATGCCTGCAGCGAAGCATGGTGGTAGTTTGGTGAAGCTCTGGGGCTGCTTTGCTTCCTCACACTGGAAACCTGCAGCTGTCAAAGGCAAGATGGATTTGTTCAAACATCAGGACATCCTAGCAGAAAACATCTTGCTGACTGTGAGGAAGCTCTAACATGGGTGTCATTGGACCTTTCAGTACGACAGTTATCTCAAGCATATCTCAAAGTCCACCAAGGCTTGGTTACAGTCCTGGAAAATGCTGGAGTGGCTGTCAAAGTCACCTGACTTGAACCCCATAGAAAACCGCTGGTAGGATTTGAAGAAGGCAGTTACAGCATGCCAGCCCAAAAATATTAGTAAAATATTAGGAATGCTGCCAGAAGCAGATGTCTGGTTATGCATCATGTTTGCAGTAGGTCATAACTGCAGAAGGTGCACTAAGTACTGAAGACACTTGTCATGAAGGGGCTGAATACTTTTGAGACCTCAATACTCATTAAAACTCATTTAGTGTTGAATTTGGAGGAAGCACTTGAAGCATTAGTTTTGTTGAGCTTTTTCAATTGTTCTTGTTTGATTTGTTCATTGCAAACAGGTGAAAGTTGTAAAATTTGCTGTGGGCACTGAATGATTCTGAAGGCAGCTGCATTAATACGAGCACAATTATGTGACTAACAGGCTGGCAGCCAGTCCAGTTTTTTAATATAAAACCTGACATGCCCATCCGACAGGACCAAACTGGAATTTACTTGGTCAGAGACCCTGACCTAATTTCTCATTTAATTGCTCATGGTTGGGCTTTATTAGTCAGATTTCAGGCTGAAATTGGGGTCAGCCAGACAAATGACCTTTAAATCCAATGTGGATGTTGGAAGAAAAGTTTTGGACAGATGTTGAGCTAAACATACCACAACCAGTGGCCCTGCAATCAATCATGATGTTTTACCAACCCTAAACAGATCAGCAGTGCTATTGCATTACATTTTTGGCCGAGAGTAAAACATCCAGTTCACAACAGCAACCTCTGGGTTTGGTCATTTTGACAGAGACCCAGTGAGCTGTGATGAGTGCAGCAAGGTATGCACTCTGTCCCTGAGTGACGTGTCCATACTAGGGATGTCACAATAACAATAATGTGGTAGTCAGTACCAATACCACAGAAATTCTATGATAAAAACCCAATGATGATAATAAATAACTGTGGTATTAGCCTGACAGGAGACCTCAATTACCAGGTATAGCTCAAAGAAAACCACAGAGGCTTTCTGAACCCAACCTGTGCAAACACACACACATTTGAACACACACAGTTGAACTGTCGTATGGATATGTAATAATGTGAAAAGTTATCATTTTATTAGCCTAAATAAGCTAATGTTAGCCTTTGTGTATATTGTGTGTGGAGCATTGCTACAGCAAGTTCAGCTGTGTTGCAGTTCGCAAACACTGACAGTAATTTTCCATTATGTAAACATTTTAATGACATGTTAATGTTGACATGTCACTAAATAAATTAACAGTTGAGACTCTCGCCTTGAATTCTTTGAACAGATCTGGATGTCTGTCTCTGAGATTCTTAACGTTAGCTATTCTTGAGGTGTTTCCTTCTTTTATTTAAAAAGCTGTGAGACAACATTTTTTTCCTTGTCCTCGATCTTGTCCCTGATCATCTGACTCAAACGCTGAATATCTCCATAGACGACTTTTAGGGTGGTTTTTGCTACGATATATGCTGGTCTGGCTGACCTTCTGCTGTACTGCCATCATCCCACATATTGTTTTTAGCAATAACATCCTGCTTCTCTCTGCATTTAACATAGCATTTAGCATTTAGACTTTGTAAGGTTATTTGCTGACCTTGTTTGTGCTTGTGAAATCACTACTGAGATACCATTGTTATCAAAGAAAAGTACCATCACATTTTCAGAACTTTGGTATTGACTTTGAATTATCAGTACTTGTGACTAATCAATAATTCACAAGACAAAGCATTCACGCACAACACAAAGAGACCACAAAGAGACCTGAACTAATTATAAATTCAATTGAAACTGAATTGTTCTAATTGTATTTTCTCAGGGACCTAAGCAATGTGAACTGTGAGGAGCTTGGCCCACTACCACCAGGCTGGGAGATCAGAAACACAGCCACTGGCCGTGTCTACTTTGTCGATCACAACAATCGAACAACACAGTTCACAGACCCACGTTTGTCTGCGAATCTGCATCTAGTACTCAAGTGAGTATGTCTTTCAATGTGTAATGACAAGGTATTCAAGGACATTACTCTGTCCACATAAAAGCAGAACTTCACTTACTCCAAAACAGACATGGTCAAATATGTTACTGCTTCTTTGTATCGGTAGCAGGCCACTTTACTCTCAAATCTCAAAATAATTGTGACAAAAATACAGTTTGTGAGAAAAACAACAAACAAAGGGTTGTGACATCAAACTGGTTCATAGTGAACAACACCAGATAGCCAGATAACAAGCAACCAAACATATTTTGTATTGAGGAGCTGACCATGAAATGTAAACAGAGGCAAATGAACTAGAAATGGAAAAGGATATAAACAAATTTATGTTTATACTAATATGCTGCATCTTTTAGGTTTTAGCCTGAGGTTTCAAACTAGTCAAACATGTAGTTCAGCTCATTGTTCTTAGTAGATGAAATTCAGAACCACAGTTTTCTGTTCATGTGTCTGCCAATGACTGTCTACGGTGAAGTGTTTTTAAAAGTAGCTTCACACCCTCTGTCCTGGAAATGGAGATGATAACTCCTGTCTGGGGAAGCTAGAATAACCTAAAGGAAGGGAAACATTTTCTAAAACACACATGAATTCTCCAGCAGCAAATATGTCTGCTGTAAGATAATCCTAGATGACTGTCTCAGCTTAATTTATAGCATATTAATATATCTCACTTTATATTTTTGTTCCCCTGCACTTGTCCTCTTACCCTGTCTGCCTTGTGTATATGTGAATGCTCTTTTCTATTCCTACACTGCTGCATTTTCATGCATTTCATTTATTTTCCCTATGTGTTCATCCATGTTTTGGCTATTGCTGTTTCTATGTCTCCTCATTCTTTTGTGCTTCTCAATATTTTCTTGTTTTTATCTCCCTTTTTGACAATTCTGTGTTTTTCTCTGATTTGCCATTTTTTTGTTCTGTCTGTCTCGCATGTTGCTTTTTTAATCCCATCCCCTGTTGTTTTAAATTCCTCAATCCTGTTCTTTGTCATTCACCTCTTCTTTTATTTCATTTTCTCCCTCTTTTTCTTTCTGTGTCTCCCCCTCCCTCTCTTGTCCTGTTTTCTCCAGCAGTCCAAGTCCAAATGGTTCCCGTGTTGCAACGGACAGCCAAAACACTAACCTGAGGTAACGCACACAGACACACGCACAAGTATTCATGTTCACTTACTTGCATGCAGACAAACTACACACATATGTACATACACACACTAGTTGACATAAATCTCCGTACTGTCTGTTTAAAGCAATTCCACCTGTTAGTCCCACTATCATTATCCACTATCATGAGGAAGAAGAAAGCTGACTGTGGTAGTTTTCAACATGGGAATGTCCAATTGATGTGTGTCCAGCATGTGTCTTCATTTTTTGTAACTTTCTTCAGAGTTGATTTTCATGTGGATGTCATTCACACACGCACACTGGCTAGCTGTCCCTATCAGTGGGTTGTCAGTCCATCTGTCAGTGTGTTTATGCTCTCTGTCAACAGTCTGCCTCTGCTGAAGCTCAGCTTGTAGGCTCCTAAGCCAGCAGAAGGGCCCCGTGAAGTTAAATCCACTTGAAAATATAATATTAAACACATGTTGACATAGCAGCTGTTAGCTTAGCATCAAGTCTTATAGCCTCTCTGAACACGTTTTGGCTAAAATGGTGTGTTAGTTTTCAACTGATTATTTATTGACAAAGATGACTGTTAATGAAGACTGTGATATTCACGTGTAAGGAACCTGAGAGTTAATGAGATCTAATGAGAATGTTTTATGGGTTTTGTCTGAGGCAGAGATATGGAGATTTTTCCCTCTTGTTTTTTTTTTAGTACAAATTTGTCAGAACCTTTTGCAACAACAGCAGCTGGCATGATAGACATGTTTGGGAAATCAACATCTGGTCATTTGGTCAAATAGTATCCAGATGTGTCAGAACAGCGTCTGGGATACTGGGAGTTGAAGCTCAGCTATGTTATTTAGTCAGCATCATTAAAAGCTAGTCTGAGTCCATATTAGGAGAGATTTGAGAAAGTCCAGTCAAAATTTTAGAGCTTTGAAAAGGTCTAAATTAATTCGCTTTGTTTTGTACTGCAGATGTTTATGATGCACGTCGATTAATGAAAACAAAAACAAATCAACCTCTGCATACAATTTATATAACAGCATTACATCTGCCATGTACAACACTTTTGAATCATAAGCATAAATAAATACAGTATAAGCACATATAAAGTTAAGTATATGTACTTACGCATATAACAAACACTATCACAGAAGTAAATCAGGTTTTTATTCTGGTTGAAAGACGACTAGCCAAATCAGCTGAACACAGTGAAAGGACATCAAGACATATTATTTTATATTAAGAAGTTCAAAGCCGGACTATTACATATTATAAAAATATACACCAAACAGGCATAATGTTATGACCACCTGGGCAATTATCATACTATACAACTTATCTCTGTCAAAAAAATCATATTTAATAGGAATATATCTGAATATTTTGTAAAAGTTGTAGCAGAAGTCTTAGATTAATAAAGTGGCGGTTGAGACTCTCTACTGCTTCACACAGACACAGTAGATTGTGTCAGATGCCTCCACATCACAGATAATGTTGGATGTTTATTGGGTGAGAAACTGAAATCTAAGCACCCTGAGTGGCTGACCAACTGAATGTTTTGCAGAAATGACAACCTCATTAGACTTTCTCCTTAGGTCTACTAGTTATCTCGCTTATAAAAACAATCGAGTGCAACCAGACGACCTACTGTTAAACTATGTCACCATTTTTATCGATGCTGTATCACACTGCTCTTCATTTCCTTTCATCTTCTGCATTCTCCTCGCTCCTCACCAGTTCTCTCTCTGCTGCCCCCTGTGTTCTTCTGTGCTCCAAAAACATTTAGAGATGTCTCTGTGCTGGCTCAGTGTCAGCACGTCTGTCTTGTATCAATGTCAGGATGTAAGAATTATTCACTCAGCATCCACACAGGTTCACAATATACATACACATAGACACACCATGACCGTGCTTTATAACGCAGCACTGCACTGACTTGTTTCCATATGGAGAGATTCAAGGTGATGGCTGTATATTAGGACCAGCTGAGGGTATGTTACTTCATGTTGTTGCATCTCTTTAATGCTATTGTTCTCTTTGACAAAGATGACCTGTCAAACACATAGAAAAACTACAGGGAAGAGACTTGCTTTGATCAAATCTACAGTCACACTTAAAAAAGTAAAGACTGACTTGCTAGCCAACCTGCCAGCAACAAGCTAAAAAGAGAGCGAACATTGAAATAATTAGTCTTTTTCTGGCAGAGGAAATTCTTAGACGTTGGGTTGTCAGGCAGATGGTAGTGCTTTGGGGGTATATTAGTTCAGCTGGTGTTTTGTCCACACAATGTTGTCACTACCTCCTAGTACACTGACTTTTTGCACACTTTATCAGTAACTCAAATCTTTGAGTCTTTGTATTCAGAAAATTTTCTGTGGCATAAACTGCGGTCAAGTGAATCATGATCTGTTTCGTTTTTCTTTTGTTATCTGCTTGCTTGAACTATCTGCTTGAACTTTGCATATAATGTCCACAAAAACCAAACCAAGACGTTCAAAGAACTTGAAGTTGACGCTGACTGTTGCAGGGAGAGGGGGACTGAATTCAAGGAAGGATGACTGGAGCTAAATGTAGAAACATTTTTCAAGAAAACCAGAAAACCAGGTCTGAATACTTCATGACACAACTTGTTCAAATCAGTTTATTTTAAGGTTTAATACATTTGAGGCTTTCATAGTTTTGTTTTACCATATGTATTATTTTTCATTTATAGAATCTATAAAGTGAATGGGTTTCACTGTGGCAGCTTCAGTGTCTTTTGTATCAAACTTGTTGAAACTGTTTGTTGAAACTGACACACTTTTTGATTTCTGTTAATTTGGTTTGCATCTTTATGATCATTTGGTTATTTAGTCTGTACATTTTTTGTCTGTCAGATTAGATGGTGTTAAACAAAATTGATGTTATACCAGTGAGGGAACAGTTTACAGTTTAGCCTCTAGACACATCTTGTTTTAAATGTGTCTGAGACAGCCCTGTTGCTGTAGACCTCAGACTGATGAAGGCCTTGACTTGTCAGACAGTCAGACACGGCTACATTACTGTGGTCTGCCACACTGCCGCTTACATCCTTAGCTTCCTCCCTGGCACCAGGACATAGTATATGTCTGAAAGATTACATCAATGTTTGCTGAAGGTATTTTCAGTTTGCACTAGGTTAAAGTTTAGTGCGCATCAGCAGGTATTTTCCCAACCAAGTTAAAAATCATTTACACTAAATCTACATTTGCGTTGTTGTTTTAAGCAGTGATGTTATATTAGGCCTGTTATAGGTGAGTTTAACTTGAGAAAGATAAATTCAAATTATCATATTAGCCATAAATTCTACTTGTACATTACCAATGAAAAGTTTGGACACACCTTCTCCTTCAGTGTTTTATTTTTATTATTTCCAACATTGTACATTAATACTGAAGACATTCAAACTATTAAAAAGAACATGTATGGATTTATGTACTAAACAACCCAGAATATGTTTTATATGTTCTATTCTTCAAAGTAGCCATATTCTTGTGTATGTGCAAAAAATGACAGTTTTGCACATACACAAGAAAATCACTTTTAACAAATGTCTTCTGTTTTGTTGGTGTACATACAGTAGTTGGTGTACACTTGGCCTTCCCGTATGCTGTATACTTCCAAATTGTTGTACATATTTTAATGGGAAAGTGTACATAACAATCAGATGCAAGCAGAATTCTTTCATTTTCACTCTCAGAAAGTATTTAGTCAGACTCATCACTGCAGCTGGCTTTCTGTACTTCATGTACTTTTGGAAAGGTAGAAGTGTGCAGATGTGAGAACTTGGCAGTGGATAAGAATGTTAGAGGCCACACATTTACTAGCAAAACACACATATATTATCAAAGTAAATAATTCTTTATTCATATATATACACAGTTTGACTCCACATTTAGCACAGTCTGCAGCAGTGGTATTTTTTGGCCCGCCTCTCTGCCCTCTCTTAAGCAGGTGTAAAGAGCAGGAACCTGGCTGATACTTGGAGCAGATCTACTCATAAAGGGCCCTTTGATACTCTGGTCTCTGGTGGCCAGAGTGGGTGTGTTGTCGTGGCTTTTATCACCACTAAACACTCATTGCAGCCTACCTGTGCCAGCTGCCATAGAGGAAAAGCAAGTGCAATTTCTCTTGTGCACACAAACACACACAGCTGCTCTCTTGTCCATGCATTCCTTCATCTAATACACCCTGTGTGCTTCCTTGAAAACACAGAAATAAAATGGAGGCCTATCATGACTCTGCAGTTCAGGTGCAGGTGATTCACTTCTGGCAAATCTTTATTCTGACTTATTCAGCTTGTTTTCCTCCCACTCATTCCACTTTGGACTAACAATAATAAAACCCTCCGCCTTCGAATTTGAAAGTTTAGATTTTTCCCCAATCATTGTGTTTTACGCGAGCTGTCACAGCAGTGGGAACTATTTCGGTCTTGTGGCTTGACCAGATTTTCATTTTTTCTGTGCTTGTGTTTTTTATATTTACTAACATATATGCAGAGTTTGTCCCATTTGGAAACCAAAGACTATGTCGAAACATATTTTTAATTACACTGTGTCCTTTGAATAAAACACAAGTGTGCTGAAATTACACGTTATATGGTTGAGCTTTCCAGCCAAAAGCAACTCATTGCATTTTGTTTTGAGGCCTTCTTTTCTTCCCCTCCTCTTTGCTGAAGTGGTTTTAGCAACCCTTTACCCTTTTTTTGACATGCTAGGAGCCCCAGTGCCTGCCAATAAAATCAATAGCAGTGGATTTGATTATACAGGGATGGACTAGCGAAACACTGCACCCGTTTAGTTTGGAAAGCCCAAATAGATGAGGCTTTTTTCATCCCACTGAGCCAGAGAACCCAGGGGTACAACAAGTGTTGGAATAAGTGGGTGGCTGTGTGCTGCTACCTTAGATGGCCTCTCCTCTCCTTTATATCTTGGTGTGCCGCCTTTGTTTGTCCAACAGCAGCCTTGACACTCCGCTCCCAGTGGAGGACAGTAGCTTCTTTTAAAGAAGTCTTCTGCTGGCTCAGCAGCTTCTCACAGGAAAATGAGGGCTGCTGTCCTGTTGAAGAGAGAGATGGATTATATTTTTGCCAGGCCCACCCAGGCATCTCACCACCAGAACCACAGAACCCAAACTGACCGTGGCTCACCTTTGCCAAAATTGTATGTAATCTTTTCTTAGAATCCACTGCACGACGGTCATTCTTCGCTGCTCACACCCCTTCCCAAATGTGTTGTTTTGACATTGCAAAACAGCTGCAAAACAGCCCTCCACCTTGGCCAGACAAACAAGAACAGGATTTTACATTTGCCAGAACATCATTTGTAGCCCAGAGAAACATCTTCAGTCTCATGCCGACAGAATCATTTACAGAAATATAGTTATCCTCTCCACCTGTATGAATAAGAGGTGGTGTTTGCATGGTGGAAGTTCTAGTCGTGGTTGGTGGTGGGCTAGGGTACCTAGTGGGAATAGGCTTTGACTCTCAGTAGATTTAGACTTTAGAAAGAGGCGAAGTGTCTTTGGATGCAAACAAGCTGAGACACAACTGTAGTAAGGAGGAATTTAAAAAATATATAATTTCCAGAGGTTGGACATGGAGGCAAATGTGTGAAGGAAAAGAGATAAATCGACTTATCTGTCCAGTGGCTCCAGCCACTCTCATGCAATCTCCTTTTGCATTTTTCTTCCTGTCTTTTTCTATTTCGCTGCGTGTCTCTCTATCCTTGCTTGCTCTGGGTTTATCTCACGCTCTCTGTTCTTAGTGGTGGTGATATTTACCAAACGTCTGCCTGTCCACAGATCTGGATCAGATTTACTCAGGGCTCAGCACTGTGGCCAGGGCTCTTTGCTTTGAGAGGAGTGAGGAGTGTAAGGGCTTTCTTACAGAACTCCCTAATTCAGCAGTTCAGAGGAAATTTGAGATGGAAAGACAGGGGAATTCCCTACAGGACACATCCCATTTACTTATATCTTTGTATAAATCTGCAGCCTTCACAGGAGTCAAAACAGCGAATGAGAAAAATGATGCTATGACTGAGCAGTAAACAGTAAACAGCTATAAAACACAGAGTGGAAATCGCCCTTTGGGAAGGGCAGCCTAGGCCAAGATGTTCTAAGTACTGTTTGTGTAAATAACGACTCTGATACTAATATATGACTCTTTTGTTTCCTTTTAAACTGCCTTATCTCTTCAGTCATCCCCCTCAGTTGAAGGACCAAGCTGCTCCGGGGGTTCCTCAGCAAGCTTTGTCTCCAGCGCAGTTACCTGAAGAGGCGGAGTGCCTGACAGTCCCCAAATATAAGAGAGACCTGGTGCAGAAGCTGAAAATTCTGCGACAAGAGCTTTCCCAGCAACAACCCCAGGCCGGCCACTGCCGCATTGAGGTCTGCCGAGAGGAGATATTTGAGGTAACAAACACATACTACACACCCGACCCAAACATAACCCATTCATACACATCATACCCAACACAAACCCTACCTTTCTTTAATTTCACCAAAATGCATCTGAAACTTAATTTCATTGACATTTCCCCCAAGCAGTGCACATAACTGTAATCATAACACTCTTAACCTGAAATAAATGTGCCTTAACGGTAAGAGAAGACATCTGAAGAGCAGCTGAACACAGATGCACACAAACAAATGCATAACAACACGGAATTTATCATGAATAACGTACTTGTATTATTCATATGTTCATAAAGTTACCATTGCATCTGGCGTTCAGAGCATCACATGTACACATGAATTTCTAAATATATGTCCCTGATAACAATAGCAAGCTCAGGTTTGTTGCATTTCATGGAAATTTATTTCACTCCATTTACAGCAAGAAAAGAGTCCAGGGCTCTACAGAACCAGTACTCGGAACCGCTTTATGATTTCCAGGGAAAAGCAGAACAGAATGGCTTTCATAACACCACAGAAAACCACTTCTCTATTTCTTTTCTTCTCCTCCTTTGTCTGTCTTTTCCTTGCTCTCCCACTCATTTGTTCTACCAAGGCAAAGGCATTCTTTGTGGATGATTTCAGCAAGAGATTGGGAGGGGGGAAGTAGCAGATGAGGGAAGTAGCTAAGGCAGCAGTGGCAAGTATTCTGGGCCAGACATAACTTCATAACTACAAGTTGAGCAATGAAAAATATGACTTCATTCCCCATAGACTTGACAGCTGTGGAAGAGGAACGTTAACGTGTGAAAACCAGCTCTGCAAATCTGCTCAAGGTTCCCATGCATAAACCAGCATTGCACTATACCACTGGCACATTGTGTGCTTAGAGTGGTTATAGTGTCACTTCCTATTTACACATGTTGTGACACAAGATTAACATACACACAGTGTTTCAAATGGTATTTAATGTAGAGGTGTTTTTGTTTCCCCACATACCTGTGCACCGTCTCAGCTTTTACCTGCAGTCTGTTGTGTGATTGAAGCAACATCACCTGCATCAAACTTTAAAATCCAGGCTCAAATAAACTATCTCAAATACAGTATGCATGTTTTAGAAGCAGCTTACGGTCTTGTGTGTGCGGCCCAGCTCTGTCGTGCTTTCTCAGTTGCAGCCATGCTGACCTTTGAGTCTATGGACAGTCTCTCGAGAGGGCAAACAGTGACATGACGTGAGAGTAAAGGATAATTATAAAGTTACATTGTAACTATTTCTTTTTAAACAATGCTTAAAATAAACAGTTGTAAATAGCAGAACATGAGCTGACATCTGGTTGTTCTCAGACGTTTGCTGTTGCATTTAGGACATTTCTCACTTCAGAAATAATCTACTGTGACATTGGTACAATGTGTTTTCTGCTCCAACTCTAAAAGGTCTTTGTTGTTAAGAGGAAATTCATGTTAACCTTCATTGTCACATGCACAAGGCTTGACACTTCCCTCACTTAGTCTAACTAGTGTAGTAACACACAGACAGAGAGACCAGGCTGCCTGGTTTATTCCTACGATGTGTATGCCACACGAGTATCAGGTTTATCTGTAGGTATCTGTTCCATAATAATGTTAACATTACATTACACTGGATGTACGCACACAAACACACACACACACACATGCATAGACACTCCCTGTTTTTCCATTCAGCAAAAGCATTACCTTGTAGAGGCCTTATATTAAAGCCAATCTTCTTTGGGTGTTGTGTGTGTAATAGCACATTTCTCTGTCTGCTGAATTGTAGGAGTCGTATCGACAGGTGATGAAGATGCGTCCAAAGGATCTCTGGAAAAGACTGATGATCAAATTCAGAGGGGAGGAGGGACTGGACTATGGTGGAGTTGCAAGGTAATTTCTGTTTTAAATGTCAGTTAATATTCATATATGTGTGTCTTAGCATTATTTGAGGCACATTTCTCATTGAATCTGTGTGTGTGTGTTTTAGGGAATGGTTATACTTGCTGTCCCATGAGATGCTGAACCCCTACTATGGCCTGTTCCAGTACTCCAGAGATGACATCTACACTCTACAGATTAACCCTGACTCTGCTGTAAACCCAGTACGGATAATTTTGTTATGATCGTAATGTACTAATAGCCAGTCAAAGCACCAGTCAAAAATGTGGACATACTTTTCCTTCAGTGTTTTTTCTTTATTTTTATAATCGTCAACAATTTCACATTAATACTGAAGACATCCAAACTATGACAGAACACATAGGGAGTCATGTAGTAAAGAAGAAAAGTGTTAAACAACCCAGAATTTGTTTCATGTTTCAGATCGTCCACAGTAGCTACATTTAGCTTTGACGACAGCTTGATACATCCATCTCCTGTAATGGTAGTAGTCACCTGGAATGGTTTTCAGTTCACATACTGTCTTGTCAAGGGTTAGTTTTTCATGTTTCTTGCCCCCTTAATGTGCTTTAGACCATAAGTTGTCTTGTACAGTGGAAGTGCTACTACAACTACTGAAACTACTGTGACTTATGTGGACTGTCCCAGGAAAGGCAGATCAAGAGCTACCTCTGCTGCAGAAGGATAAGTTCATCAGAAAGTGATGAGTAACTTCAGGTTAGAGCCCACATGAATACTTCAAGTCCAAGTGACAGACATATTTTAACATCCCATGAAGGAAACTCCATGAGTCAGTGCCTCATGCTCAAATTGCAGCAAAGAAACCATTACTTTGGGAGAACAAGCAGTAGAGACTTTCTTGGGCCAAAAAACACAAGGAATGGACATTAGCTGTGAAGTGTTGGTGACTTGAGCCCTTTTTACACAGAAACGCTGCATTATTGGGGAGAAGGTGTGTCCCTCTTTAAGATACAACAACATGATCACAATTACAGATTCAGTTTTCTGCAGCAACATATGAGAAGCTGTAGCAGAAACGCTACTCAGATTCCTGCAACACGGAGTAGGAACGAATTGATGGATAAAGTTAGAGTAAGACTGGAGTCTGGTTTAACATAATAATACTCGCCAACCTCTTACACATTCTAGCGGTGCTCTGTGAGTCTCCACTCCCCAGCATAGCATCATTCCTGATCGCTTAAACACGTTTAAATGTAACAGTAATCATTAACATACTGAACACAATGTATGACAACTGCAGTGAGTTCAAATGATGTCATAGATGCTGTGAATGTGGGACAGTCTCTCAGGAGAAACAGCCACAGTAGCTGGTCTCACAATAAAACATCACCGTCTCCCCCAACATGTGATGCAACCTTGGCTCTTTCATGCTGAGCTGTACCTTCTAGCACAGTAAGGCGGTTTATTGGCTCAGTGAAGACACCTTGCAGTGGCAGTATAACAGGGGCTTTATTAAAAACTGAGGGTAAACTTAAAGTACTCAGGTCTCTCTTAACAGGTACTCCACAGCTCTGGGAACTGACAACTGACTACCTCATGATGCCGACTGAGAGAATGACGAGAGTGTGCAAAGCTGTCATCAAAACAATAGACGTCTATTTGGAAGAATCAACAATATAAATAATATTCTAGGTTATTTTTGATGTTTTTGTTGACTATATAATGCCATATTTGTTCTGTCATAATTTCATTGTGTTCAGAATTATGTGTGTATAATGTTAAAAATAAGGAGAAGGTGTGTTTAGACTGGTAGTGTATTTATCCAGTAGATTTTCAGACACAGACAGAAATACTTTTAGTACTACATCGCGAGGCGATCAGCTGGGATTAGAAAACTAACTTGTAACACATTTAGCTCAGACCTGTAGATTGAAAGTCTTCATATTAACATTCCCGGTTTATTCTGCAGGAGCACCTGTCGTACTTCCACTTTGTGGGTCGTATCATGGGCATGGCTGTGTTCCACGGTCATTACATTGATGGAGGGTTCACTCTGCCCTTCTACAAACAGCTACTGGGGAAGCCCATCACTCTGGATGATATGGAGTCTGTTGACCCCGACCTCCACAACAGTCTAGTCTGGATTCTGTAAGAATAATCAGCCAACTCATTATTGTCATTTTGTATTATTGTGTTCTGTTAGCAAATATTGTACTGATAAAGCAGAAAGGTGAGTTTAACAGATGCTTTGATACTAAAGATTTAATTACCGACGGCTACATAAAAAGCACTGAAGACAGAAAACTGAAAAAGTCACTGCTGTTTCCCATGTTTTGCAAAAACAAACCAATGACTGTGGCGCCCTCTGCTGGTGTCTCCTCTAACTCCACCATGCTGTGGTGAGGTGTGTTATGCTGTGTCAGTTCTATCCTAATAGGACCAGAAACTTTATACACTGGATAGTGGCCGTCTGTTATTATGTCTGTTACAGAATAATTCCTGGATCAGAACAGACCATTGTGAGCTTAGTGATGAAAAATACTGAAATAAATTAAACTGCAGCAAATGAAAGAAAACAGCCCATTGTGGAACATAACCACCATAAACAATGAGCAGTGTACTGTGCATATGATATTGTTGATATTCATTGATTGTATATTGTTTTCCTGACACCATTAAGGACAAGATTGTTCCTGTTGTACATACTGTACTTTTCTTTCATTCTTCCCAGGGACAATGACATCACTAGTGTCCTGGACCACACTTTCTGTGTGGAGCACAATGCCTACGGCGAAATCATCCAACATGAACTCAAGCCCAATGGCAAGAGTATCCCCGTCACAGAGGACACCAAGAAGGAGTATGTCAGGTACTGTATGAAGACAGGTGACAGACAGTCAAATTCAGTATGACAGTGATGAATCTATTTTGGAGTTCCTTAAGATGACAGATGCCGTGTTTCCTCCCCTGCAGGTTGTATGTGAACTGGCGTTTCCTGCACGGTATTGAGGCTCAGTTTCTGGCCTTGCAGAAAGGCTTCAATGAGGTTATCCCTCAACATCTACTCAAATCCTTTGACGAGAAGGAACTGGAGGTACAGCAGAAGACTTAAAAGGAAATACATTTAGGATACACTGAGCAGCTTCAGTAGCTGAGGATTAAGGTTTCTCTCTCCCGGTCTACTTTCAGTTGATAGTGTGCGGCCTGGGAAAGATTGACATCTCAGACTGGAAGTCCAACACCCGCCTGAAGCACTGCACCCCTGACAGCAACATCGTCAAGTGGTTTTGGAAAGCCGTGGAGTCGTTTGACGAGGAGAGGAGGGCCCGACTACTGCAGTTTGTTACTGGTTCATCCAGAGTCCCACTGCAAGGCTTCAAGGCATTACAGGGTACCTGCTGTATCAGATCTGTGTGTGTGTGTGTGTGTGTGTGTGTGTGTGTGTGTGTGTGTGTGTGAGATTCTTTTATTAGATGAGCTGTTGATGAGTAATTGAACCATGGAATTTGATGCTAAACTGATGATCCTGTTTTGTTTTTTTTTTTGACTGCAGGTGCTGCAGGGCCTCGACTCTTCACCATTCATCAGATTGATGCCAACACAAACAATCTACCCAAAGCCCATACCTGGTATGGTGTGTCACATGTACAGATACAAATGCACACACATAGTCACACACAATCCTTCTATGACATGATAAAAGAAAACTGTACCTCACCGTCTTCACACTGACTTTTTCTCTCTTTTTCTCTCCAGCTTCAATCGGATCGACATTCCACCGTACGAGAGCTATGAAAAGCTGTACGACAAGCTGCTGACTGCGATTGAGGAGACCTGTGGTTTTGCAGTGGAGTGAGACTGGAGACTGCAGAGTGCGTTTGTGCGTGAACATGTGTAACTATTTTCAGGACTCGTAGACTATTAATGTCACTGCGACGTGCCGACAGGCTCACTCAGGGCCTGTGTTGTAGACCAGCCTGTTGTCTTCCTTTTCTCTCACCACATTCTTCTCTTATCAACATCTGTTTGAACAGCTGCTAGAGAATCATCCCATCTTTTCTTGTAGTTAAAGTGAAATACAGAGCGCAAATTAAAAGCTGCAGCATTTTCAACAATTCTCTTTTCTGTCACCATTGTGAGTAGCCAGTTTTTTTCTGCTTCCGTTGTAGCAAGGAAAAGAAACTGAGAGGACCTGCGCTGCCTGGTCAGCTCACTTTAAATCTACCCAAATCAGGAAGCAGTTTATCAGCATACAGCTTGGTATCCTGCAAAAGTGTTCTTCTGATTTTGTTTTACAATTTAAACAACTTTGTCGTGCTACTGAATCTTTAATATTGCAGGTAGCCAAATCTTGCCCTTAGCAGCTATTTTAACTTCAGTGAATCCACAGTACAGTAAACCTCAAGGCTGCAGAGTTGTTGCGCTTCATCTTGTAGGATCGCCACAGATTCATCCTACCTCACTGAAATGCTTTGATAATTAAAGGGTTTCATTCCAAAATGCTACGTATCATCTTTTGGACATGTTGAGAGCTGTTGTAAGCAGTGATTATACCATTTTGAAACCATACTCGTACAGACTGACTTGAATGGCACCACACATCTGATGCTTGTTTTTCGTGTCATTAGAAGATGGGGGCGGAGGACTCTGGTGAAGAAGAAGGCATAAATCGCATTTTCCTTGAATCACTGCACACAATAGCCACAGCTCTTGTACACGTGTTTCTGCATTTGTATACAAATGTGTGTTTGGATGAGAGATGCAAACATTTTCCAGATGAGTTCCCGCTCAGCTCTACTAGCACAGTGTCCTGTATATGCTGCTGCAAACTGGGTGAACCTGACTGTCCTCTTCTCTTATTCATGCATTTGTCTCCAGCAGAAACGAGCATTCATGTTGTTGTTGTTTTTTTTTTATTCTGCCCAACACACTTCCTATCAGATCATATTTGAAATGGGCACAACTATCTATGGGACCAGGCTTCGTCACAAGCTTAGCATGATAGACGGTTAAATCACATCAGTTTAAAAAGGTATTTCTCTCTTGTCACTTTAGTGCACTTTACAGACTGAGCAGTGACAGCAGGAGTGGTTCCTTCATGTTCGATTAAAAGGTATCATGTTTTATTCGCTATACAACTACAGTACAATATACAGAGTAAAAAGTATCTATACACCTGTAATTTTTGAGTATATATGTACAAATACATTGCTACTTTGTATATTGTTGCTTGTTCTTTTTGTTCAGTTTAAATGCAAGCATGTTGGTGTCTGTCAGACCTTTTTACATTCTCAGGTGAAGTTCTTTGTTTTTTAACAATTATTAGGCTGACGTGAGGAGAGGGAGACCTGTCTTTATATTTGTCATGATATTTTCAATTTTGGATGTTTAAAGTGATATTTTGATCGTTTGGTCAAACACTTCCACTTTTAACACACACATACCGTCATAGGAGAACAAGAAATACCATTTTTGCAGCTCTAGAGGTCTGTGTCACCACTTAATACCAAACAGCACGGTCAGAAATATGATTTCACAATCACAGGAGGAGTCTGTTTGCACTATGATTGGTTAAAAACAAGGGCATAGCTGTCGGTGGCATCATATCTTCAGAGCTGCAAACGAGGGCGCTGAGCTGCTGCTTAACTCCTGGGTGCTACACAGTGAAAGTGTTCAACCACAATCAGAAGTCACTTAAAACCAGACAGACATAACAGTGAGGACATAACATAACAGTTTCCACCCAGACCAACTCTTTGCATTGACGGATAAGCCTGTTATTCATGTAATTGTTACATTTTGAAAACTCTGATTTTTTTTTTTGTACGTCTGTACTGGCTGCATTCGTTTGTTAGCAAATACTAAGAGGGTAACAAGCCAACAAACTGCAGTCGTCATGAAAACAAGTTCATTGAGTACATGGAAAGTCATATTTGTACAGTTACAGAGATTTTTTAAAATTTTCCTTTTAATAACCCGACTCAGAGGCAGAAAAGAAATGCATTACATGATTTTTACACACATTATGCATACTTGGGCTCCAAGTTATAATCAGACACTTCCTTCTATTTACCAAATACTTAATGGACTGATTGATTTTTATGTAGATGATATATTATATATATATATATATATATATATATGCAGTATATATATATACACACACGTTCCTGATATGCACACACGTATGTTCGTCCAGTGCACACAGTCCACTGCTCCTGTTACTTTGTGTTGGCGTCAAGTTTTCTAGCTGGTTCAGTCTCCGTGCAGTTGTGGCGTTGACTCTTTCCAAACAAGTTAATCAGCCAAAAACGAGGTTGGACAATTTTGCTGGTTATTGTTAACTTTATCACACTTGTGATGTAAAGACATTTTTGTCTTACTTGGTGTAATGATAATTTAATTGGTTTTACCCACATTTAGCTCCAGAACATAAGTACACATTTACACTTTAATGTGCAAATCTGTGTGTGTGTGTGTGTGTTTTATTACATTTGATTGGATTTAGTACAAAACATACGTTTTTTTACTGCACCATGTTTTATTTCTGTTGAGTCTCTGTTTCTGTATTTATTATTACAGTACATATGTTAATAGTTTTTCACATCAGCTGCTCTGTGAGCTTGACAACTGACACGTGTACATATGGACAGTAAGGAAGCAAAGTAATAAACTTCTTGTACCCTTGCAGAAAGCTGAGCAATAAAACTATGCTGTTTGGACTTCACAGCATTATGTTTTATACAACCACATGCTTTTGTGTCTTTTCTTGATGTATATTTATGTTTATTTATGTAAGAAATTATGCTTGTAGCAAATGGAGAGAAATATATAGGACGTTGTTTGTGGAGTGAGTGTGTACAAATTAACTCAAAATTTTAAGACACATTTTTCTGTGAACTGCAATTTTTAAATGTTAAATTTAAAAAGGTGAATCTATATAGTAAATGCTGATGTGGCAGAAGGTAGGCTAAGTACATTTAGTCAAGTGAGGTACTTCTACTGTGGTTCTTTACTCGCACACCTTTATCTTACATAGACATGTTAGGAAAAATATTATCAAATAAATGTAACATACTTGAAAAATGAATGTAAAATATGAACATCTGCATCTAAAGTATGAATTTGTTGAATAAGTTATATATGAATAACAATGCACTGTATTGAACAAACAAAGATATGTGGATATTTGAACCTCACTGCTGTTTAAGATGTAAAAGTTGAAGCTGCTCTGCAGTGATAACTTTGGGGGCAGGAACAATTGGTGCAGTTTTAATCGTGCATAAATATGAATGTATGATTAGAGAGTGTTGACTGTTTTAGATTTTCTTAGTATGAAGCAGATTTTACTTTGATAATCTTTGTGTTTCCGTGTTTGTCACCTCTGACCTGCTTTATGTGGTCTCAAAAGGTAAAGCAGTTGTCACTGAGCAGTATATTATATGTCTACTGTATGTAGACACAAAAGGAAGAGCCATCAAATAACGTGAGTATTCTTACAGTAAGGCAGAGGCAGAAGTCAATCTCCAGTATATTAGTCAAAGTAAAATATGATGAATGTAAAACATGAGGTGAAACAACAGTTCAAATTAAAATGTTAGTTTGTAAATCACTCGTCAGGCTGAGATGTGCTGTCAGTCTGTGGTGTATTTGATAAAAACTAATCCCAAATATGAATGTCCAAAGCGTGTTCACTTGAATTAAGAGCTAATGTTAGAAAATATTGAATAGCTCATTCAGTCCTCTGCAAAACATTTTTTTTGCACATTTGTCACACTTAAATGACTCAGATCATCAAACTAATTTTAAAATTACACAAAGATAACCAGAGTCAATACAAAATGCAGTTTTTAAAGGATGATTTCATTCATTAAAGGTAAAAAGCTGACAAATCCTTCCTGTTCTGAATCTTTTAAGTGGGACAGTGGAAAATACATTTTTACAGCACAGTAGTAAGAAAGATATATACAAGCCCTCTTGTCCTAACTGAGCTGAACAGGGTTTAGGTTTGAATATGTTGACTTGTGCTGATCAAGTTAACTGTCAAAAAACGCAGAGAATAAAAAACATCAAACATGTGACAGTAGAAATAAGTCTGGAAAATAATTTTTTTGTGGTTCACAAAGACAATCTTTTTGTGAGCTTTACCTGATGTTGCTATAATCCTGCTTCTGTGTGATGGACAATACTTAAATATTCAGAATGTACATGTTGGCAGCATCTTTCACGGCCTTAACTTTGAGAAGGATGGCACCCTGTTGCAATAGTTTTTATAAGCAGCATTCCCCCATGTTACATTCCCCTCCATGAGTGAATGTGTGTTGCTGTATGGTGTGCTGTTCCCCTAGATAATCCTCTTCATGTTCCCTTCCTTTTCCTTCATTGGCTGATTTCTGGGAACCTGCAGCCAGGTATGGTCCATCAGGGGGTGTATATAAGGACTGGGGAGCTGCACCTCAGGGCCTCTTAGCCATATCCTATGAAGGACAGCCAGATTGTGCCACTCCTTAACAGAAGTATGAGTTTGTGAAGGTGTGAATATTGATGACCGGTCTTGAGTTTATATTGTTAGCTAAACTACTTATTGTGAAAGGAACATCACTTTTGTAAATATTCTGCCTCTAAAATGCCTGGTCGATATCTACAAGAGTACCTGATACAGCAGGTGTTTTTCCTGCAATAAACTCCACTTTCAATACCTGCTGCAAAACTACAGTCCACACAATGGAAATCTTAATCTTTACTATCTTAACACCTGTGTCTGTGCTGTGTCTTCCACTTCAGGTCCTGCCATGGACATACTTATTTGTGCAGAAATTGATGAATATCTGCACTGGTTGCTAATTCAAAACCCCCACCCTTTTGCCCTGTCCCCGCCCTCTCCCAAACAGTCCTGGACGTTCACAGTGATGTATTCTCTCTAATAATCGCATAGAACGAACATAGAAACATGGATGTTAAGACGATCGTGTGTCTTCATTCCCCGAGTTCTTCAGGTCAGTGTGAAGTCCTGATAAACCACTGTAGCAGCTTTGCTGCACTACTTTAGCAGTCATTTATACATTTCAAGTTATTTGTTATTTAGAGTTAACATTTTACCTTTGAATCAAAAGTATTTCAACCTGTTTCCAATGCAAATCTTTTTATTTAAAGTATTTTAAACACTAAAATATTAATAAAACTTAATACTAGTACAACAATCCTCTTTCTTTGTGAGAAAATGTGTTTTGAACACAATGTTGTAGAAATGATTGTAAATAATACATAATTAGGCTAAAATAAAGATTACAAAATAATGTCATTGACTCTGTCTATCCAGACTTAATAGAACTGGATTAAACTCTGTCATTTGTATCTGAGAAAAGGCAAAGTACAGATGACTTAAGAGTTGTTGACTTTATGTCTGGGTTTATATCACTAATAGAGGCCAGTGGTAGCACCACCAAACCCAACAACACATCAGGGGTTCAAACCTTGATGTATGAGGTTATGGTGCTGCCTAACAAAAGGAAGGCCAGCGTACAACACGATTCACCCAGAAAAAGACAGAAGGGTGCCGGCCAACCCACTGAGGTGCTGGTTGAAGCTGTGAAAGGGATCAAGAGAAAGGC